>SNQJ01S0002439.1:1293-68207 GCA_010110895.2 Picea sitchensis | reverse complement strand
CACTCTTTTGGGCGTAAGGGTATCTGTATGGCCTGATGTTAGGAGGAACACTCCCAGGAATTAGGTGAATTTCATGATCATGATTTCGAGTGGGTGGAATACCTTTGGAAATATCTTCAAATACTTTGGAATGCTTATCAATTATCCTTTGCAGATCTTGAGGATGGAGCATCATCAACATCAGCACTAGGATAAGAGTCTTCAACACGAGGTTGGGATCACAACACGAAGCTGGAAACACATCATCACAACAATTAAGCTGGAAAACACCACACAACAATTAATATGGAATCAGAACACAACAATTATACTAGCATCAACAATTAAGTTGAAATCTCAACACAACAGTTAAGCTGGCCTCAACAATTAAGATGAAATCTCAACACAACAGTTAAGCTTGCATCTCGACACAACAATTAAGCTGGAAGCACAGTACTAGATTGGCATTTCGTCACAGCAATTAAGTTGGAAGATCATTACTAGGATGACATCTTGACACAACAATTAAGATGGAAGCACAGTACTAGACTGCCATTTCCTCACAGTAATTAATATGGAAGCATAGTACTAGGATGGAATCTCGACATAGCAATTAAGATGGAAGCATTGTACTAGACTAGCTCTACGTCATAGAAATTAAGCTGGAAGCATAGTACTAGGATGGCATATCTCATCACAACAATTAAGTTTGAAACACAATACTGGACTAGTTTTACGTCAAAACAATTAAGCTAGAAGCACAGTACTAGGCTAGCATATCTCAACACAACAATCAAGCTGGAAACACAATACTAGAATGGATTTATGTCACAACAATTAAGCTGGAAGAACAGTACTAGGCTAGCATATCTCAACACAACACTACTTCCCCTTTCGAGGGAGGTCCTTTCATACTATACTGATCTTATCTCAAAACTGCTCAAAGTTTACACGAGATATAGGCTTGGTCAACACATCAACAACCTGTTCATTTGTGCTAACATATTGGAGCTTTATGGATCCTCTCTGCACCATGTCATGAATGTAATGATATCAGATCTCTGTGTGCTTCGACTTATCATGGAATATAGGATTCCTTTTCATATTTATGCAGCTCTGGTTGTCACATAGGATCATGGTTTCTTCCATCTCTAGGTCGAATAGGCCAGTCAATAACTTACAAAGCCATATAGCTTCACATCTGGTAGAACACGCAACAATGTATTATGCTTCCATTGTAATGAGAGCAATGCCAGATTGTTTACTACTCTACCATGAGATCATGGTTGATCACAAACTAAAAAATCATCCTAAAATTCTCTTCCTGTCAGAGACACTTCTAGCCCAATCTGAATCAGTGTACCCACTCAATGTGAAATCACGATATCCATCATAGCTAAGACCACAATCTAATGTACCCTTAAGGTACCTCATCACATATTTTTCAACAACTAGGTGAACATGTCTGGGTTCTACCAGAAACTGACTCAAGGTGTTTACGGAAAAACAAATATCTGGTCTGGTATTCATCAGATACACCAATGATCCAATGATCTGTCTATATGGTGTGGAATTAATCAATTCTGACGAAGTGTCGACCAGAATCTTCATCTTCATTTCCATGGGTGTATTCATGAACTTGCACTCCAACATATCAAATCTCTTCAGGATTTCAACTACATACTTCCCTTGGTTAAGGAAGATTCTCTCTAGGCTCTGCCATACCTCACGACCTAAGAAATAATGCATTAGGTCAAGTTCTTTCATCTCAAAGTCTAAAGCAAGCTTTTTCTAACATTTGGTGATGAATTTTTCTTCTCTATTTAAGAATAAGTCATCCACATACAACAAAAATATCACTGGATCATCATTCATAACCTTGAGTTAGAGGTTAGAATCAACTTTACTCTTGGTAAAGTCCAAGATTGTCAGAAAAATTTCTATCCTCTGCAATATCAAGCTCTAGGAGCTTGCTTCAACACATATAGATCCTTCCTCAACTGGAAGACATGAGTCTTTCTATCTTCAATCTTCAGATCAATTTTTCTCATTACATTGTACCAATCTGGTACACTTACTCAACTGCAACTCAATCTGCACAATCATGTGCTCCCTCTATGTGCTTTCTACAAGGCACTATTTGTCTCATTGTCTAGGAGTATGTGCTCTACTATCTATGCAATTGTTCCTTCCAGAATATAGGACTCTTTACCTGCAGTTGCTCTGAGGCTGAGAATGATTGCTTCATTCTCACTATGGATGCTAAAATATGAGATTAACTCCTCTTATTTTATCATGGAAACAGTTTCATCTGAAACTGAGAGTGCCTCAGTAACTGATATTGAGGATAGCTCTTCTTCCTTCATGGGGTTAATTCTATCATAGTCATGTCTCTATGACCCAATTGCTGTACTGCACCAACTTCCACTCAATTTTAAATATGGGGATATCTTCCCCTGCATCTGATACTATATATGAATCATGGTTGTCTTCATAAATACTAGAACTATTTGTTCAATAAGTGTCTCATCATAGTCTTCTCCCTTTTGTTGGGAGAATCCTTAGGACATACATCAAGATTTTTACATATGCAACACGTTTGATCTGTATAGATCAATATTGGAAGTCAATATTGACTTCTCTTCTCATGGAACAATCCATATCCTAGTCTTTTTAATTGGCTTCCTTCTTTGTCATTGAAACAAGGGAATCTTCCCAAGAGAATTTTATGAAGCTACGATCTAGTATTCTCACAACATCTGTCTCCCAGCACTGTAAGTTGTATCTTCATCTGATCCTTTCTGAGATCACACTTTCTCTCTATTTCTTCTGAGTCTACAAGGACTTCATTATCTCTTACAGGGTATACTTGGTATTTTGAATACCAAGTCTAAATACAGAGTCATGCTTCAAACGAGATTTGCTTCCCATTCTAATGTTCGGTCATCTTTTGAGCCTTCTGCTCCTTTCAATCAATCTTCATATGAGATACTCTGAATCTCAAGAGATAGTTTCTTCTTCATCTTCTTTGGTACATGAGTGTATATGGTCATGCACATAGTCTACTTCATGTCTCATTTAATATGTTTCCTTCAACAACCTTCACTATAGCTTCCTTAGAGTTATCACCTGTGACCTAAAACAAGGTCAACAAAACAACAAGCAAGAATAGTACTCTTTTAATAATAGTAGATAAAGAAATACAATGAACAATCGTCACAGTGGATCCTTTAGAGCTTTCACTTGTGACATGTCTGAAGCAAAGAACAAAAGTAAGAAATACAATACGGAATGAGGTCAACACTCTTATAGTGTTTTGATCAAACATTCCTTCATGGCAACCTAGAACTAACACAAGAGGTTTCTCCTGAAGGAGATGTTAGTTGTATCATGTAAATAAATACATTAATCATTTATATTAATATGCTCACATGCTACCAAGAACTATAGTGTTTTCTTGACACTTGCATGTTTTGAATCTTATCAACTTAATCAATCAAACCTGGAACCTAGAGCCTTGTCCTCAAGAATGAGTTGTGCTTTCTTTTATTCCAAGTCTCCTTCACTCAATATGACGAGTGATTTCTTCAACCTGTCTTATGTACTAAGACAATATTCTATATTGATAGAAGGTTGGGTTAGAGGATAAAATCTATGATCTCAATTTTTAATCCATCTAATACCTTGAATCATATTTTGATCAAAGGTTAGAATGATGGTCATAGCTACAACATACAACACCGATCAAAATAATGTCATAACAAATAGATGCATACCAGAATAATCACACCTGGGTTGCATTTTTCCTATAAATGTGTTGGATCTTGAGATCCTTCTGGATCTATGTCAAGAGATCCCTTCTCCTGCAAATACTCTTTAACGCTTAACAATTTAAACATATGTGAGTACATACCTCTGAAAGAATTTGCAGGTAGTGGCACCATCTGGTAGCAGCGACAATGATCACCAACTCTTAAAAACTTCAAGGGTGACTGCAACTGGTACTACGAATGATACTTCAACTAGTACTACAACTACAATTGATACCACAACTAGTTTTGAGACTGCAACTACCACTGCAGCTTAGGGTTTTATGAGGAAACCCTAATTTTTCAAACTTCAAATTTTTAAATTATGATCCAGGGGATATAAGTGTTGAGCTGAGGTGAGTAAGCTGGTGTAGTCATATTTTAGAAAATCCAACTTTTACCCCCTCAAACTTGACCAACGGATTTCTGGACTGGTGCTTCTGGTTTTCTGGTACTTCTGGTACTTCTGGTTTTCTAGTTTTCTAGTACCAGTGAGGACTATGGTTTCACTTTCTGGGAGATCTACCCATTGAAAAGGTACACTAAAGGTGCCAAAGAACTCCTTGGGTTAGGGCGCACTTTTCTAGATGGTTTTGCGGTTGAAACTCTTCTTCAATAAAAAAACCCTAATTTGCATGTACGACAATAGTGACGTTTTTCACTTTCTCTCATGAAAGATGGTCTCTTCAGCTTAGCTCTGATATCATGTTAAAGTTTAAGCTATTATTAGATTTATTTGCATTTCAGTAGATAAAAATAGCATAGATAGGATCACTGAGAAATACACAATCACAAGAGACACATCATTTATCCTAAAAAATCCTCATGGGGGAGAAAACCCAACAAAACTTCCTTATTATAGATAGTCAATACAATGCCAAGAGATAACTCAAACAAATACAAAAATTCCTCTCCCAAGAATGTACCTCTCTCTCTCTCTCTCTTCAACAACTGCAGCTCTGAAACTTGCTTCTCAATGAACAAGTGAGTGTATGTACAAATGAGGTTCTAGCCTCTTTATTTATACAATTCTGGCACGTGTGGACGAAGGTGTCTTTTCATTGGCAGGGTTGAATTATTCTTCTAGGTGATTATAACCACTTTAATATATTCTGGCTGGGCCGACTTCTCATTCTGGGTGGTTATAACCACCTTTAATAATTTTGGGGCCGACTTCTTATTCTTCCAATTACAATTAGGGTTTGACCAATCCACAAAAGGGGATTTGGTCATTTACAATACCCGACATGATCAATCCACAAAAGGGGATTGATATAATGAATAATACATAAATAATAATTAGAATACTCTTTGTAGTTACAATATTTCAACAACTCATTGTATATCTTGACATGTTCTGATGGAGAGTTGTAATTCACGAGGAGCTATACTTTTGGAACCATAATAATAAAAGAGAACACCCAAATATTTGTGTATGTAGCCTAGGAAGGGTGAACCATGGTAGATCATGTTTTATTTGATTGAATGTTGTGTATCTTCTTTGTTGTTAATGATTATATGTAAGACAAATGTGTGAATGATTAGATAGATATTTTATTTTACATGCATGAACAAGAATGATAGGGTATTTCATATACGCTTAATATTAAAGTAATAAATGAAGATTATAGAATTTAATCGAAAATCCCCACTCATTCTCCTGGCTGCAAGCACCTGAGTGTTGCAGCCACCGAGAAGAACTATCTCAGGTGAGACTGTTCAGTGCATTCTGTGCACTGTGTTGCCTTCTGGTTTACTAAGAGGGTCGATAGTCTTAGGGAGTTTTGTTGGAAACCATAGTAGGTATGAACCTGGGCCAGCCGCATAATGGTATCATGAAGGAATTTTAACCAACAAATGGTTTTGTTATCGGTTGGAACAGAAAGGGATTGAGTGAATGAGATTTGTTGACGAATCATGAAAATAATGTCAGATCTGGTGACAAAACGTTAAAAGAATGAGAATATAAAAGGGGATGTTGAGACTGTGGAACATGATGAAGGAAAATATCGAGAGCAACTTGAAAATAAAGGATCTGGAATTTACGCAGAAACATAAAAGAAACCTGAAGTTAAAACCGTGCAAATATTTGGACAAGTACGTATTTAACAACTTGCATGAAGTACTTTTCTATGATTTACTGCATGTGTTATAGGAGTGGATATTGAGGTTGAAATACAACCACCCTACAAATTGGATTAGACAAATAGAGTGGACTTCTATGGAGATTGTATAGTTACAACGAATGGACAATAAGATTACGCGCGCAGTATATTTTTGGTTAGATAGAATTGTTAGAGGATTTATCACATAATTTGTAGAAGATACTATAAAGTCTTACAACATAGCAGAGAAAGAGTTCCCGAAGGGACCTTGAGGTAGGTATATCAGATCTTTGTATACTTCCATTAATATGTTACTGTATAACAAAGGTGTAATGACAATACCCTCAAACAACTAAAATTCCCTACGTGCATGGGGAAAGGGGGAAAGCACTGACAAGAGATGGATAAAGGAAAGAAGGAGGAGGCCTTGGATCCAATCATGATGGAGTAATACCAGATCAAGCAGATCACGGAAACAACTAGAAGAATGTTTGGTGGAGTACCTACCAATATAATATGAACAATAAGAAGAGAGCCATATCCGCGAGGGAAGGATTTTCAAGTGATGAAGAACTTAGAAGAGGTAAAAGGTCTTCGGTCTGTGTAGAAGATTGAGGAAATCCTATGCACGACATATGAATGAAAGACAAAAGGTCCAAGAGTAGAAACCAGAGGCATAAATCCTATCCATATCAGTGTTAGTGTGGAAACCATAAACCCATGTGTGACTAATACACCAGAGAGAACACCACCGTTTGGACAACTGAATTTCAGTGGAAGAAACACAAAAAGAAGTACATCTACACAAGGAGAAACAACTAGGGAATCTAGTTCAGGAAGCATTAGTCAAGGATCTACATTGAAAGGAGGTAGTAGTTCAACATTTAGTATGGCAGGACATGATCCCACCATTCGGTTACCAAAACTCAAGGGAGAGGCATCGTAGGACCCTAAGAATCACTTGTTCATCTATGAAAATATATGGGAAGCAATGTAGATCAAAGATGAGGATACCAAACTTGTGCAATTAGCCATAACGTTGATATACCATGCCCTACATTTTTACATGAGATTAGCTGCAAACAATCCAGTAGGAACAACTAGAATAATTGTGGATATCAAGAAGTTGTTGATAAATGAATTCTAGAATCCTAACTCATAGGATCAGTACATGCATGAGATGATAGAGATCAAATAGAAACTAGGAGAATATGTATGGGAGATAGACCGAAGATTCAAAGAATTGAAGGGAAAGATGAAGTATGTCATGACATATATGCAACATAAGCATTTGTTTATGAATTAACTACTACCACACTTGAGATACCCTTTGAGATAACATAAGTTTCATACCCAGGCATGGGCTCTGCAAGAAGCCTTGCAACTAGAAGAGAACCAATATCATAATACATATCCATCAATAGAGGAGCTCAAGGAGGACCTGGAGAATCTGACATTTCAATTAAACCAGAACATGAGTAAGGACAAAAGAGAATTCGTTTGGTGTACCACATGTAGGACAAAAGGACACCAAAAGAATGAATGCCCAACATCTGTGCAGTACATGGAAATAGGACTATCAAACTCTTTGTTGACAGGAGGACTATGGTGTGATATATTTAAGACATAGGGGCATGATCCATATCATTGTCCAATGATGCAGAAATACCAGATAGTTCCTAAGAGTTCATATTGAAAATTTTGCAAGTGAGTGGGCTATGATGACAAACATTGCAGGAAAATGGAGCTGATGAGGGAAAGAACATCAGACACCTATAGGGTGTAGGAAGAAATGATGACATGAAATCTGCACCATAGCTTAACAAAGTACCAACCCCATATAACACTGCACCACAACAATATAACACTGCACAACCTCAATATAGTATTGTGTAGCCACAGTATAATCTCATGTAGTACAACCAGGTGCCTCAGTACAACACACCGCAAGGAGATAAAGTTGGCTATAGAGGTGGAGGATGAGGTAGAGGAGGCTTTGGAAGAGGCATAGGACTGGAGGTATGCTATAATTGTCAACAACTAGAACATTATGCAAGAGAATTCCCACTTCCACTGATGACATGTATGTATTGTAGTGCATTCGACCATGACAGAAAAGACTATCCAAAACTATTGGGGAAGATCCAGGAAAAGAGAAATCAAAACAATTAGAATGTCCAATGGATTTCTTCATAATTGAGGGATGCTGGAATAAATATCAACATAGTTACTCATGGATGATATAAGACAGGAGATGATGCAATAATACACGATCCATCACAACACCAATGGGAGAAGAAGAATGTTGAACCGCATAAGCAGTTTGAGGCACCTAACAAAAAAGATATATTCAAGCAAGACAAACAATAATTCTTGAAGCTAGACATTGCATCCACATAAACTACACAACACACTCAATATGTACCAATGTACGAGATGCGTTCATCGTTGGATCACACAAATGAAGCACAACACCTAGGATAGGTAAGTACCATAAAGGCTTTTATGCAATCCTGTGTTAAACTACTAAATGATCCTTCATCTGTTAAAGTGTTACAAAATATGTTAGAAAGATGTAACACAAATATAGAGGTAAATCTAGAGCAGAAAACACTTAATCATTTGCATACAAGGAGGAGAACAAGTAGAGAGTTCATACTAAATGCCAACATTGGAGATTTCAACATCAGGGATATTATACTGGATTTAGGCTCCTAAGTGAATGTACTACCCAAGATGACATGGAAATATCTGGGAGATCTGAGATTAGGATATTCACTTGTCAAACTAAAACTAGAAAATCAACACAGTGTTCTGCCAATTGGAAGGCTAAAGGGTGTGATAGCAGATCTAGATGGAGTTTGCACTAAAGTCGATTTCAAAGTGATAGAAATAGTGGATGGAGCAACACCTTATCTGACATTGCTTGGCTTGGATTGGGAGTTTGAGCATCATCAACATCAGCACTAGGATAAGAGTCTTCAACACGAGGTTGGGATCACAACACGAAGCTGGAAACACATCATCACGGCACGAGGCTGGCACCAAAAATTAAGCTGGAAAACACCACACAACAATTAAGATGGATTTAGAACAAAACAATTGTACTGGCATCAACAATTAAGTTGAAATCTCAACACAATAGTTAAGCTGGCATCAACAATTAAGATGAAATCTCAACACAACAGTTAAGTTGGCATCTCAACACAACAATTAAGATGGAAGCACAGTACTAGACTTCCATTTCATCACAACAATTAATATGGAAGCACAGTACTAGGATGGAATATCCATATAGCAATTAAGATAGAAGCATTGTACTAGACTGGCTCTACGTCATAGAAATTAAGCTGGAAGCATAGTACTAGGATGGCATATCTCATCACAACAATTAAGTTTAAAACACAATACTAGACTGGTTTTATGTCACAACAATTAAGTTGGAAGCACAATACTAGGCTAGCATATCTCAACACAACAATCAAGCTGGAAACACAATACTAGAATGGATTTACGTCACAACAATTAAGCTGGAAGAACAGTACTAGGCTAGCATATCTCAACACAACACTACTTCCCCTTTCGAGGGAGTTCCTTTCGGACTATACTGAGCTTATCTCAAAACTACTTAAAGTTTACACGAGATAGAGGCTTGGTCAACACATCAACAACCTGTTCATTTGTGCTAACATATTGGAGCTTTATGGCTCCTCTCTGCACCATGTCACAAATGTAATGATATCGGATCTCTGTGTATTAGTCACATAGGATCGTGGTTGCTTCCATCTCTAGTTCGAATAGGCCAGTCAATAACTTATGAATCCATATAGCTTCGCAGCTGGTAGAACACGCAACAAAGTATTCTACTTCCATTGTAATGAGAGAAATGTTGGATTTCTTCCTACTCTTCCATGAGATCATGGTTGATCACAAACTAAAACATCATCCTAAAGTGCTCTTCCTTTCAGAGACACTTCCATCCCAATCTGAATTAGTGTACCCACTCAGTGTGAAATCATGATCTCCATCATAGCTAAGACCACAATCTAATGTACCCTTAAGGTACCTCATCACATATTTTGCAACAACGAGTTGAACATGTCTGGTTTCTACCAGAAACTGACTCAAGGTGTTTACAGCAAAAAAAATATCTGGTCTGGTATTTTTCAGATACATCAATGATCCAATGATCTGTCTATATAGCGTGGAATCAATCAATTCTGACGAAGTGTCGACTAGAATCTTCATCTTCGTTTCCATGGGTGTATTCAAGAACTTGCACTCCAACATATCAAATCTCTTCAGGATTTCAGCTACATACTTCCCTTGGTTAAGGAAGATTCTCTCTAGGCTCTGCCATACCTCAAGACCTGAGAAATAATGCATTAGGCCAAGTTCTTTCATCTCAAATTATGAAGCGAGCTTCTTCTTACATTCTGTGATGAATGTTTCTTATTTATTTAAGAATAAGTCATCCACATACAATAAAAATATCACTGGCTCATCATTCATAACCTTGAGTTAGAGGTTAGAATCAACTTTACTCTTGGTAAAGTCCAAGATTGTCAGAAAACTTTCTATCCTCTGCAATATCAATCTCTAGGAGCTTGCTTCAACACATATAGATCCTTCCTCAATTGGCAGACATGAGTCTTTCTATCTTCAATCCTCAGATCAATTTTTCTCATTACATTGTACCAATCTGGTACACTTACTCAACTGCAACTCAATCTGTACAATCATGTGATCCCTCTATGTGCTTTCTGCAAGGCACTATCTGTCTCATTTTCTAGGAGTATGTTCTCTACTATCTATGCAACTATTCCTTCTAGAATCTAGGACTCTTCACCTGCAGTTGCTCTGAGGCTAAGAATGATTGCTTCATTCTCACTGTGGATGCTAAAATCTAAGATTAACTCCTCTTATTTTATCATGGAAACAGTTTCATATGAAACTGAGAGTGCCTCAATAACTGATATTGAGGATAGCTCTTCTTCCTTCATGGGGTTAATTCTATCATAGTCATGTCTCCATGACCCAACTGCTGTACTGCACCAACTTCCACTCAATTTTAAATATGGGGATATCTCCCCCTGCATCTCATACAATATATGAATCATGGTTGTCTTCATAAATACTGGAACTATTTATTCAATAAGTGTCTCGTCATAGTCTTCTCACTTTTATTGAGAGAATCCTCAGAACATACATCAAGATTTGTACATATGAAACACGTTCGATCTGTATAGATCAATATTGGAAGTCAATACTGACTTCTCTTCTCATGGAACAATCCATATCCTAGTTTGTTTTACTATATTCCTTCTTTTTCATTGAAACAAGGGAATATTCCCAGGAGATTTCATATATCCTAGAAGTTTATGAAGCTACGATCTAGTATTCTCACAACATCTGTCTCCTAGTACTGTAAGTTGTCTCTTCATATGATCCTTTTTGAGATCAGGCTTACTCTCTATTTCTTCTGAGTCTACAAGGACATCATTATCTCTTACAGGGTATACTTGGTATTTTGAATACCAAGTCTAAATACAGAGTCATGCTTGAAATGAGATTTGCTTCCCATTCTAATGTTCGGTCATCTTTGGAGCCTCCTACTCCTTTAAATCAATCTTCATATGAGATACTCTGAATCTCAAGAGATAGTTTCTTCTTCATCTTCTTTGTTACATGAGTGTATATGGTCATATACATTGTCTGCTTCATGTCTCATTTAATATGTTTCCTTCAACAACCTTCACTATAGCTTCCTTAGAGTTATCACTTGTGACCTAAAACAAGGCCAACAAAACAACAAGCAGGAGTAGTACTCTTTTAATAATAGTAGGTAAAGAAATAGCATGAGCAATCGTCACAGTGGCTCGTTTAGAGATTTCACTTGTGACATGTCTGAAGCAAAGATCAAAAGTAAGAAATACAATACATAATGAGGTCAACACTCTTATAGTGTTTTGATCAAACATTCCTTCATGGCAACCTGGAACTAACACAAGAGGTTTCTCCTAAAGGAGATGTTAGTTGTATTATGTAAATAAATACATTAATCATTTATCTTAATATGCTCACATGCTACCAAGCACTATAGTGTTTTCTTGACACTTGCACATTTTGAATCTTATCAACTTAATCAATCAAACCTGGAACCTAGAGCCTTGTCCTCAAGAATGAATTGTGCTTTCTTTTATTCCAAGTCTCCTTCACTCAATATGACGAGTGCTTTATTCAACCTATCTTATGTATTAAGACAATATTCTATCTTGATAGAAGGTTGGGTTAGAGGATAAACTCTATGATCTCAATTTTTAATCTATCTAATACCTTGACTCAGATTTTGATCAAAGTTTAGAATGATGGTCATAGCTACAACATACAACACTGATCAAAATAATGTCATAAAAAATAGATGCATACCATAATAATCACATATGGGTTTTTATTGTTCCTATAAATGTGTTGGATCTTGAGATCCTTCTGGATCTATGTCAAGAGATCCCTTCTCCTACAAATACACTTTAACGCTTAACAATTTAAACATATGTGAGTACATACCTTTGAAAGAATTTGCAGGTAGTGGAACCATCTGGAAGCAGGGACAATGATCACCGACTCTTAAACACTTCAAGGGTGACTGCAACCGGTACTACGAATGATACTTCAACTAGTACTGCAACTACAATTGATACTGCAACTGGTTTTGAGACTGCAACTGCAACTGCAGCTTAGGGTTTTATGAGGAAACCCTAATTTTTCAAACTTCAAATTTTAAAATTATGATCCATGGGATAGAAGCGTTGAGTTGAGGCGAGTAAGCTGGTGCAGTCATATTTAAAAAAATCCAACTTTTACCCCCTCAAACTTGACCAACGGATTTCTGGACTGGTGCTTCTAGTTTTCTGGTACTTCTGGTAGTTCTGGTTTTCTAGTTTTCTGGCACGAGTGAGAACTAGGATTTCACTTTCTGGGAGATCTACCCATTGAAAAGGTACGCTGAAGGTGCTAAAGAACTCCTTGGGTTAGGATGCACTTTTCTAGATGGTTTTGAGGATGAAACTCTTCTTCAATAAAGAGCCCTAATTTGCATGTACGACAATAGTGACGGTTTTCACTTTCTCTCGTGAAAGATGGTCTCTTCAGCTTAGCTCTGATATCATGTTAAAGTTTAAGCTATTATTAGATTTATTTGCATTTCAGTAGATAACAATAGCATAGATAGGATCAATGAGAAAAACACAATCACAAGAGACACGTCATTTATCCTCGAAAATCGTCATGGGGGAGAAAACCCAACAAAACTTCCTTATTATAGATAGCCAATACAATGCCAAGAGATAACTCAAACAAATACAAAAATTCCTCTCCCAAGAATGTGCCTCTCTCTCTCTCTCTCTTCTCCAACTGTAGCTCTGAAACTTGCTTCTCAATGAACAAGTGAGTGTATGTACAAATGAGGTTCTAGCCTCTTTATTTATACAATTCTGGCACATGTGGACGAAGGTGTCTTTTCATTGGTCGGGTTGAATTCTTCTTCTGGGTGGTTATAACCACTTTAATATATTTTGGCTGGGCCGACTTCTCATTCTGGGTGGTTATAACCACCTTTAATAGTTTTGGGGCCGACTTCTTATTATGCCTATTAAAATTAGGGTTTGACCAATCCGCAAAAGGGGATTTGGTCATTTACAATACCCGACATGATCAATCCACAAAAGGGGATTGATATAATGAATAATACACAAATAATAATTAGAATACTCTTTGTAGTTACAATATTTCAGCAACTCATTATATATCTTGACCTGTTTTGATGGAGAGTTCTAATTCACGAGGAGCTATAGTTTTGGAACCATAATAATAAAAGAGAAGAGCACCCAAATATTTGTGTATGTATCCTAGGAGGGGTGAACCATGGTAGATCATGTTTTATTTGATTGAATGTTGTGTATCCTCTTTGTTGTTAATGATTATATGTTAGACAAATGTGTGAATGATTAGATAGATATTTTATTTTACATGCATGAACTAGAATGATAGGGTATTCCATATACGATTAATGTTAAAGTAATAAATGAATATTATAGAGTTTAATCGAAAATACCCACTCATTCCCCAGGCTGCAAGCACCTGAGTGTTGTAGCGACCAGGAAGAACTATCTCAGGTGACACTGTTCAGTGCATTCTGTGCACTATGCTTCCTTCTGGTTTACCAGGAGGGTCAATAGTCTTAGCGGGTTTTGTTGGAAACCATAGTAGGTATGAACCTGGGTCAGCCGCATAATGGCAGCAAGAAGGAATTTTAACCAACAAATGGTTATGTTATCGGTTGGAACAGAAAGGGATTGAGTGAATGAGATTTGTTGAAGAATCGTGAAAATAATGTTAGATCTAGTGACAAAACATTGAAATAATGAGAATATAAAGGGGATATTGAGACCGTGGAACATGATGAAGGAAAATATCGAGAGCATATTGAAAATAAGGGATCTGGAATTTACACAGAAACATAAAAGAAACTTGAAGTTAAAACCGTGCAAATATTTGGACAAGTACGTATTTAACAACTTGCATGAAGTACTTTTCTATGATTTCCTGCATGTGTTGTAGGGGTGGATATTGAGGTTGAAGTAAACCACCCTACAAATTGGATTAGACAACTAGAGTGGACTTCTATGGAGATTCTACAGTTACAACGAGTGGACAATAAGATTACGTGCGCAATAGATTTCTGGTTAGATAGAATTGTTAGAGGATTTATCACATAATTTGCAGAAGATACTGTAAAGTCTTACAACGCAGCAGAGAAAGAGTTCCTTAAGGGACCTTGAGGTAGGTATATCAGATCGTTGTATACTTCCATTAATATGTTACTGTATAACAAAGGTGTAATGACAATACCCTCAAACAACTAAAATTCCCTACGTGCATGGGGGAAGGGGGCAAGCATTGACAAGAGATGGATAAAGGAAATAAGGAGGAGGCCTTGGATCCAATCATGATGGAGTAAGACCAGATCAAGCAGATCATGGAAAAAACTAGAAGAATGCCTGGTGGAGTACCCTACGAATATAATATGAACAATAAGAAGAGAGCCATGTCTGCGAGGTAAGGATTTTCAAGTGATGAAGAAGAGGTAAAAGATCTTTGGTCTGTGTAGAATATTGAGGAAATCCTATGCATGACATATGAACAAAAGACAAGAGGTCCAAGAGTAGAAACCAGAGGCATAAATCATATCCATATCAGTGTTAGTGTGGAACCCATAAACCCATGTGTGACTAATACGCCAGAGAGAACACCACCGTTTCGACAACCGAATTTCAGTGGAAGAAGCACAACAAGAAGTACATCTACCCAAGGAGCAACAACTAGGGAATCTAGTTTAGGGAGCATTAGTCAAGGATCTACATTGAAAGGAGGTAATAGTTCAACATTTAGGATGGAAGGACATGATCCCACCATCAGGTTTCCAAAATTAAAGGGAAAGGCATCGTAGGACCCTAAGAATCACTTGTTCATCTATGAAAATATCTGGGAAGCAAAGCAGATCAAAGATGAGGATACCAAACTTGTGCAGTTAGCCATGAGGTTGATATACCATGCACTATATTTTTACATGAGATTAGCTGCAAACAATCAACTAGGAACAACTAGAATAATTGTGGATATCAAGAAGTTGTTGATAAATGAATTCCAGAATCCTAACTCATAGGATTAGTACATGCATGAGATGATAGAGATCAGATAGAAACTAGGAGAATATGTATGGGAGATGGACTAGAGATTCAAACAATTGAAGGGAAAGATGAAGTATGTCATGACATATATGCAACATAAGCATTTGTTTATGAATTCACTACTACCACACTTGAGATACCCTTTGAGATAACATAAGTTTCATACCTAGGCAGAGGCTCTGCAGAAAGCCTTGCAACTAGAAGAGAACCAATATCATAATACATATCCATCAATAGAGGAGCTCAAGGAGGACCTGGAGAATCTGACATTTCAATTAAACCAGAACAAGAGTAAGGACAAAAGAGAAGTCGTTTGGTGTACCACATGTAGGACAAAAGGACACCACAAGAATGAATGCCCAACATCCGCGTAGTACATGGAAATAGGACTGTCAAACTCTTTGTCGACAGGAGGACTATGGTGTGATATATTTAAGACATAGGGGCATGATCCATATCATTGTCCAATGATGCAGAAATACCAGACAGTTCCTAAGAGTTCATATTGAAAATTTTGCAAGTGAGTGGACTATGATGACAAACATTGCAGGAAAATGGAGTTGATGAGGGAAAGAACATAAGACATCTATAAGGTGTAGGAAGAAATGATGACATGGAAATCTTCACCATAGGTTAACAAAGTACCAACCCCATATAACACTGCACCACAACAATATAACACTGCACAACCTCAATAGAGTATTGTGTAGCCACAGTATAATCTCATGTAATACAACCAGGTGCCTCAGTACAACACACCGCGAGGAGATAAAGTTGGCTACATAGGTGGAGGATGAGGTAGAGGAGGCTTTGGAAGAGGCATAGGACTGGTGGTATGCCATAATTGTCAACAACTAGGACATTATCCAAGATAAATCCCACTTCCACTAATGACATGTATGTATTGTAGTGCATTCGACCATGACACAAAAGACTGTCCAAAACTATTGGGGAAGATCCAGGAAAAGAGAAATCAAAGCAATTAGAATGTCCAATGGATTTCTTCATAAGTGAGGGATGCTGGAATAAATATCAACATAGTTATGCGTGGACGATATAAGACATGAAATGATGCAATAAGACAAGATCCATCACAACACCAATGGGAGAAGAAGAATGTGGAACCACATAAGCAGTTTGAGGCACATAATAAAAAAGATATATTTAAGAAAGACAATCAAGATTTCTTGGATCCAGACATTACATCCACATCAACTACACAACACACTCAATATGTACCAATGTACAAGATGCATTCATCGTTGGATCACACAAATGAAGCACAACCCCTAGGACAAGTAAGTACCATAAAGGCTTTTATGTAATCCTGTGTTAAACTACTAAATGATCCTTCATCTGTTAAATTGTTACAAAATATGTTAGAAAAATGTAATAGAAATGTAGAGGTAAATCTAGAGCAGAAAACACTTAATCATTGGCATACAAGGAGGAGAACAAGCAGAGAGTTCATACTGAATGCCAACATTGGAGATTTCAACATAGGGGATATTATATTGGATTTAGGATCCTAAGTGAATGTACTACCCAAGAAGACATGGAAATATATGGGAGATCCGAGATTAGGATATTCACTTGTTAAACTAAAACTAGCAAATCAACACAATGTTCTGCCAATTAGAAGGCTAAAGGGTGTGATAGTAGATCTTGATGGAGTTTGCACTAAAGCCGATTTCAAGGTGATAGAAATAGTTTATGGCACAACACCTTATCTGAAATTGCTTGGCTTGGATTGGGAGTTTGAAAATCAGACCATAATTAATCTGAAGATGAGGAAGATGGCATTCGATTCAGGAGAGGACATATTTGTTGTGCCACTAGATCCATCAAAAGGAGAAAGGTTTGTAGAACCCACTTGTTTAGACCTGGAGAAAATTAACCAATTATATAGAACCATTGCGCGAGAAGAATATTATGTGAATCGAACTGCAGATAGGATACTCAGTTGGAGAAGTATCACATCATGCACATCAGACTCAGATACAAGATTGGAGAATTGGTAGGAGAGATTACATGAAGTATCCACAAGAAGGTGCGCAAGAATAGACTGCGCAGTAATATGGGTGTGCATAGAAATCAAAGAACCGCCCAGTTTTCATGGCATAAAATATCTATAGGAATTCCTAACAAGATACAAAGACAAGGTATTGGAAAACTAGAGGCTCTTAGCTCTGGACATAGAAATCAAGGAAACACCTGCAAAATGGTGGGGTGTGCACAAAGTGACAGTCAAGGACTGGTACTAATGTAAATGACTATTGTGCATCATATTTGGCGTAGAACAGGGAAGAAATAAACTACAGAGATATGATATACATGGGACACCAGCCGAACAATTGGAGAAATGAAGAATACTATGGATAATGACACCACACGAAGAATGGCCTCACCACTTTATTCACACATTAGAAGCAATTCCAGCAAACTGGTATTTAGACCAGGAATTGCGCAGAGGTACTACAGAATGGACAACATTACAATGGAATTTTATAGTTACTTTCTCATTTGAACATGATAACCCTAACATGGATTCAACACTCAAACAAATGAGAGGGGTAATATTCATTCAAGAACCAAAGGTTAAACTTATAACACATTACCAACAAAAGAAGAGACATGTAATGAAAGAACTATTTTCATGCTACCATGTGAAGCAAGAAGCACCAGATGAAGATGAACCACACACCATTCAAATTAAATAAATTAAAGGATAAAGGGACGTGGAAGGTCCATCCCTCGAATCATAAGTATTTGTTGTGTCAATAAAGGTGAAAAAAGTAAATATTCAGACAAACCATAATCCCAAAATGGCTAGCATTAGACATTACTGGGATGAGCAGATAGTAGAAAGAATAACAGAGTTACTGCACGAGTACAATGACATGTTCCCAACAAACTTTACAGAGATGAAAGGCATAGTAGGAGAGTTAGGAGAGGTGAATATACCTCTCAAACTTGAGGCAAGATTGATCAGACAATGATCGTATAGACTGAAACCAATACATAAGAAGAAAGTAAAAGAAGAAATTGACAGAATGTTGGAAGATGGTATCATAAAATGAATGGAGGAATCTGATTGGGTAATCCCTATGGTAGTTCAGGAGAAGAAGCAAGGAGGCATAAGGATATGTGTTGACATTAGGAATATGAATGATGATTTCCTACATGACCCTTTTCCCACCCCTTTCATAGATGAATTATTAGAGAATGTAGGAGGCCATGAAGCATACTCATTCACAGATGGATTCTCAGGCTACCATCAGATCAAGATAGCTCCAGAATATAGGTACAATACCACGTTTTCCATAGAATGGGGATCCTACCAGTACATAGTCATGCCTTTTGGACTGAAGAATGCACCAACAATATTCTCAAGAGTAGTCATAGTTGCATTCAAAGAGTTCATCCATTAGTTTTTAGAAGTATATCTGGATGATTGGACAATCTACAGTTTGTTGAAAGATCATGTAGAGGTATTAAGGATGATGTTGGAAATATGCAGGCAGTGTCAGATATCATTAAATATCAAGAATTTCATCTTTGGGACACCTTTTGGGATACTATTGGGCCATATAGTGTGCAAACAAGGCTTGCTAGTAGATCCTGCCAAGATTATAGTGATTGCCAATTTACCACCACCAAAATTAGTACATCAATTGAGAGAAACATTGGGACACATGGGATACTACAGGAAATTCATAATATGTTATGCATAGATCATTGCACCGATAGAGAAGTTGTTGAAAAAATATAGTAAATTTCAGTGGAATGAGGACTATTAGTGAGGGATGGACACTCTAAAAGAGAAGATGGTAAAAAAACCGATACTAATATTCCCATATTGGGAAAAGACATTTCATGTGCATGTAGATGCATTAGAAATAGCACTTGGAGCTATTCTGGCACAACCAGGAGCAGGAGAGTTAGACCATCTTATAAAATTTTCAAGTAGAAAATTGTCAGAGTCAGAGAAGAACTATAATATTACAGAAAGAGAAGACCTAGCAATGGTATATGCACTGCAGAAGTTCATACACTATCTACTTGGGAAACATTTTAAAATGTTCACAAATCATTCTTCCCTCAAATACGTAGTCAATAAGTCAGTGTTTGGGGGGGAGGATCTATAGATTGTTGTTGTTGTTTCAGGAGTTTGACTTTGAAGTGATAGTCAAGCTAGGGAAGTTGAATGTAGGACCCGACCACTTGTCAAGGATCACCAATGGAGAAGAACCTACGAATTTAGAGGAAACATTTCCTGATGCATAATTATTTTTAGTCCAATTAGCTGATGAATATTTTTCTGAAATCATTCAATACTTGAGCACACGGACTATGCCACAAGAATTTAACACTACGCAGAAGAAAAATCTCGTAGTCAGAGCTGCAGACTATCAATTGATTGCAGGACACTTATACAATATGGGCACATACAACATATTGAGAATATGTGTACTAGAACATGAGAGGCCTAGGATCTTAGCAGAGGCTCATGAGGGGATAGCTAAAGGAGATTATGCAGGAAAATCCACCGCACAAAATATATTGAGCATAGGACTATGGTGGTAGACCATCCATAGAGATGCAAAGGAATACTTCTAGAGATGTGATGTATGTCAACGGGTTGGAAAACCTAATAGATGGGATGATATGCCCATAAGAATAAAAGTAACCTTGAAAGTATTCGACAAATGGGAACTAGAATTTGTGGGACCAATTAATTTACCAGCAAGGAGGTTAGGAGCAAGGTATATCATTACTGCGACAGAGTACTTAACGATATGGAAAGAAGAAACACCAGTAAAAGACTGTAGTGCAGAGACAAAAACACACTTCCTGTTTGAGAAAGTGATCACTAGATTTGGATGCCCAAGGATTTTGATGAGTGACCAAGGCACTCACTTCATCAATAGTACTATCAATGATATGAGTGAGGAGTTTGAAGTCTATCATCAAAAGATTACACCATATCACCCTCAAGCAAATGGAACAATTGAATCCTTTAACAATATCCTAGAGAATCCATTGACAAAGATCTGCAATGTGAACAGGGATGATTGGGACTTGAAGATACCAGCAATATTATGGGCATATAGAACTACATGAAAAACATTGACATGGAATACACCATTCAAGTTGGTGTATGGACAAGAAGTATTGGTGCCATTATAATTTTTGTTACCTAGTCTACACATAGCAACAATCACCAACATGATAGAATGAGGCGCAATACAAGAATTTCTAAGTCAAGTGATGGTGATGGAAGAAGATAGGATTCTAGCAGGCTTTCACCAAGAAGTAAAGAAATCAAGGGACAAATCTTGGCATGAAAAACATATTAGAAGGAAGAGTTTCAAGGAGGGAGACCTAGTCTTGGTGTATGACAGTAAATTTCTTCAACACCCAGGATAATTCAAAATGCATTGGTTGGGACCATAGGAAGTAAAGATTGTCACAAATGGGGGAGTTGTAGAGTTGAAATATTTAGGAGTTACATAACTCATAGGAATGATCAATGGGATTTGAGTGAAACTATATAGGGACAATCAACCTCCTAGTGCTTAGAAAGGTACCACACAGTAAGAAAATATGTATATAGTGTATTATAGTAGAGGTAAGGGAGATAAAATGAGAAAAACAAATAAAAAGAAGAAAATCCAAAAAAAGTAAAAAGGGGATAAAAATAAAAACTATTCAACACAGATGGAGGGCCTTGAAAGAATAGAACTGGGTGGATGGAACAGGGTTCTGCAAGAAAACTAGAGTTCAAAAATGCGATGCAGAGAAGAGAAGTTAACGGGTAGAAAGGTACAGTGCACATGAAACACAACGAAAAGTGAAAAAGTTACAATTATCAGTGCGACACAATTTTCACTTCTTGATCCCACTATAAAGTCGGAAAAAGAGGGGAAACTGACCCATTGTGTTATTTTCTAAGGAGAGGAATGCAGAGMTGAGAAGAAGAGTGATAGAGTGTGAATTTGTGCTACCATTTGTTAGGTTGAGAGCATGTAGTTTGGATTTCCTCACCATGTCACCATCGAGGGTTGGAGAGCCAACCAAAACTGGGCRAACCACATGAAGTAATACATAGGTGCCACAATATGAAACCAACGAGATGCCTACAATGGTGGATGTGGAAGTAATCCACACATCAGAGTATGAGTAGACCACATTACATGTGGAGGAGGAGCATGAACCCTCACAAGGGCCCAAGAAACCAGAAGAGGACGTTGAACGAATGGAATCTGACAATTCCAATGGTAAAAGGCCACAACAAGAAGAGCCAACCATGGGTTCCATGCAATGGGGTCCATATCCAGAACCAGAGCTTGAATTAGAGAAGGATAACATACCAGAGGGTGTGGTATTGTCCTCACAAGGGAAAAATAAGTTGCAAGCACAGAGCAGTGTGCAGGGCATAAAACACACATAGGCAGAACTAGGTATAGTGATGTTGAAGATTCCTAAGGGAGTGCAGACTGAAGATAACATGGTAGGAGAATTGGATATCCTTAAATCCTCCAACCATTATGTCTTTGAAGCCATCAAGTTTCCATATTTGGCATCAAAAAGATACCTAGAGGCCAGGGGAGAAGGCCCATCATGAATGCCACTGTTGGAGCTTGCATAGTGGATCCTTGGACTGTACAACACTGACATCATGAACTTACTGGACATACCACAATTCAAGTGTAGGAAACACATAAATAGATGTGTCAAACAATTGTTAGCAAGAGTGCACGAAGAAATATTGTTGATGGATAGGTCAGTGTCGATCAATGTCACTCTCATCGCAACAATTAAAGATCTACACACAGATGGGGAGAAGCCAGAACAGTACCTAGAAGATAAAACTAAGGTGAAAGTTTATGCAAGAGCATCACTCCACCTCAGCTAAAGCACCAACACACAAACACGAAATTGAGAGAGGGACAAGTATTAACCCTCCCATTTTTTCAATTGGAAATAATCCTATATGGATTTTTGTGTTGTAAGATTGTAAATGTCGGGCCATGCCTTTGTACAGGTTGTGGTTGGATTTCAATTAAAGGGTTTCTTATAGAAGGAAAAGTTGTAGTTAGGTCTAGGAAAATATTTATGAAAACTTCAATTTAATAGATGAGGTTAGGTGAGAGAGGACGATCTCACAGAGCCCCTCTTTTGTAAGGAGATCTTGTATCAGATTTCAGAAAGGAAGGCATATAGGCAGATAATCATAGAGAGGTATGGTTAGAGAGGCATTAGGAGGTCTTATAAGTTCTGAGAGAGCAAGCTTGAGAGAACTGGGACTTTGTTACAGTCCAGTTTTGTAAACATCTATATAGACACACATAGATAATAGAAAAGCAGTTTTTACTACATATCTTGTGTTTATGTGGTTGTGAATGTTTCATGAATGAATTTTGTAGATGTATTATAAATTTTACTTGCAGTAGGATATAGATTTATTTTATCTTCATTGAGCTGTGTAATATCGTTCTGAATTCTTTAGGTTGTGCAAGGAGTGCACAACAGAACATCGGAGGTTCTGTAGCTAGCGTAAGGAGTGTGCATCTGACATCTGTAGAGTCAGAAAATAATGTGCCAGGAGGGCGCACCAGAGCGATAACAAGCTCAAGAGGAACCTCAAGGTTACTGAATACCTTAGAGGAGGAATTTGTGCAAGGATTGCAAGAGAAGAACTCTTTATCGAGTTCAAAGGAAGAACCAAAGTTACTAAGAACTGTGTAGAGCTCTGTCAGGCAGGCATTGAGCCAGTGCAAGTGTGCATGGGAAGAACTCTTTATCAAGTTCAGAGAGAAGGAAGAACTACTGAAGGTTCTGTATAGATCTTCTAGGAGTGCATTGAGCGGGTTCATAGAGTGCACAAGGAGAACTCTATTTTGAGTTCTGAGAGAAGAGGAGTGTCTCAGGAAAGACACTCGCAGAGTTGTCGAATACTCTGTCAGCTCAACAAATATTGATTGAGCATAAGTCGCTAGGAGAGAAAGGGACAGATTTATTTAACACTCTGGAGGAAGAACTGTGCAAGGAGTGAACCAAGACAACATTCAAATTAAGTGTTGAAGAGACAACCATTTGAAGGCCAGTCAAGCGCAAGGAGAACGCGCGGAGAGAACTTGTCCCAAGTTCAAAAGCTCAGGAGGGTGAGTGTAAAGTGTGTCAGGAGGACACCAATAGTCTTCTAAGGAAGAAAGGGCCGAGTTCCTTAGAAAAATAAGTAAGTTCGTAAGCTCAGAAGATATAACTCTTTTCATAAGCGTAAGTGAGACCAAGAGTTGAGTCTGCAGAAGGAAGAAGTTCGAACGCCGATATTTTCGAATGACTGGAAATCTTCTAAGTCAGAAGAGGAAAGTTCAGGAGAGTTAATGCCAAAATATTTGGCTAGGACTCGTTAAGGAGCCGAAAGGATGTCAGAGAATATTCGAGGAGGAAGCATTGATAGCCTATAGTCATCATATCAAGAGACATTGCAAGGAAGATAAAGGTAAGAGCCGTTAACTCTCAAAGCTCAGGATGAATAGGACACGTCGATCCAGGAGAGATCTAAATCATTGGTTCATTTTGTGGGATCGAATATCGGGTGTTGGCAAGACAAAATTCCTTAGTTTCCAAAGTCGTGACATGCAAAATAGTGATTTGATCGCAACTATAGATTGTGGGATGATCTGGACCGTCTGATCAGATTCCAGATAGGCGAGAACGTGCATAGGAGGAGATCAGATTTGGACCATTGGATCTGAGCACATGGACCAATATCCATAGGACCCAGAGGAAGGTGCACGAGATAAGTTTCAAAACGATCGGAACCGTCCATCATCAAAGGTGACAGGTGGAAACAAATCGAGGGTGTTCGTGGAATTGGACATCAGGATATAAAAAGATAGTAGAGGAGAAAACTTGTGAAAGGAGAGTTTGTGAAATAATCAGGACCATCCATCGGAAAGAACATGTGGCAAGCAGGCAGAATTTCATTGAATCGATGTGGAAGGAAGTCAAAGGTTAAGTTTTAAGAACTCGTGATAGCGGATATCATGACAACATTTGAGCCATTGGATTGAGTCAAGTTGTGGGTCATCGATCTAAAGCATCGACATTTCGACATTTCTAGAGTTAGAGGTTTGAAGGAAAGAACCAACCCAAAGTCATGAGTCGCGAAGTTTCGACTTCGCGAAGGAGGAACGTGGATCTTTGGATCGCGGGATAGTGAGAGTCGTTGATCTAACGGAGGATAATTTCATCATTTTGGGAGTCAAGAGAATGAAGGTTAATCGCCTCGAGAATCCATGATATGTGAAATCTCGATGCACTCGAAGGTTGGGCCCCACATCGCAGTCGAGGGTCACATCAGGAGGATTTAAGGGAGGATCTAAGGACCACTATGCCCTTTTGGGGTTTCGAGACTTGGGATATTCGGGTGTCTTGGAACATAAAGTTCCAACATCATGAAACATGACATGCCTATTGTGTAGGCCTGTGGTCACAAGGTTGTGGTCACGTGAAGGGTGCACACACCTAGTGCTTGTCCGCGCGGGATGAGTTCAATAGAAGGACCTGTGTATTTGATTCACGGTTCCATAAGGGAATCAAAGAGCCAAAATGGCTCAAGAATAGGAATGTTCCAGAGACCCGGAGGTCGTAGAACCCAAAAGGGGAGGGGGGGTTGCATTAGTTAGTATAAGAGCACATAATTGATTTTTGTGGGAAACAGAGGTAATCATAAGACCGAGCCTTGGTTATAGATAGAATACAAAGGAGAGTGGTGAAAGGAGATGACCTAATAACATTAGGTGGTATCGTAAACAAGAGTTTTCCTATAGACAACAGGTGAAAATAAGGCAGGGTATTAACACTTTGTGCCTAGGTTGTCGCATGGATGCAACAACAAAGTTTTAGATAGTTGGTTGAGTTGTGAGAGAATATGGAGATTCTCATGGACATAGAGTAATCCATAGACTTTCTAGGAGGGAAAGTAGAAGGTGGAAATGGTTACTAAAGTCCATGAGCATGGTCAAAGAGAAGGCTAGAATAGAAGGAGAACAATCCAGATATGGATCTGGAGTTCAATGAGATAAGATCCAGAATGGAGAGGCTCACATTTAAAATGAAACATGATGAAAAATCACATTTCATGTACGAGTGGCTCATGAAGAACAAGGTGAAGTGTCCAGTCAATATATTGTTGGCCAAAGGACAATGAAGATTGATGAGAAGGTGGTTGAGGCATACTGAAAACCTGAGTGACATGGAGGAGGAACTGATCCACATCTATGAACCAGAAATTGGGAGAAATCTTAGTGATGAGGAGGAGAAGAGATCAGATGAAGATCTCATAAACTACCAGGTGGGCAAAAATGGACTTTCAATTTTCCAGGTGGTCAATGAAAAGATACAAGGTGGAGGTATCATATACAGACAGGGGATCAATGCTGAAAGTTCATATTTCTAGGTGGGAAACAAGATGGGATCGGTTGATCTCATAGACTGCTAGGTGGGTAGGAAGAAGGAGATGAGACTATCTGAATGTCTCAGGATCTTAGGAGTGAGTTCATGTCAGCAAGGAGTGCTAATAAATGGATATTCGTGTGGATTTGCAGACCAAGTGAATGAACATAATGACAAGTTAAAAAAATTCACCATCCAAGAGGAGGATCAGAGAATCATTTTGATTATTGGAGGTATAAATATATTCCTACCAAGCAGCCAGGTAGAGGCCACTGCACATGATGAAAGTGCAACCGAAGAAGAAAGACTTCCAGCAGAAATCGTAGAAGAGGAAGAAATGGAGTAGACAATGATGTCTACCCTAGTAGAAGAAGAAGAGCATTCAGTCGAATTGCTCAAGATTTTCAGCCAAGAAGCTGAGCAAGAAATGACTATAGAATTGGAGCTTGCAGCAGAAGAGGAAGCATATAGCATGGATTTTTCTAATCTATACAAATAATTGGAATCCCTAGAGAAGAGGGTGATAGTGCAAATCCTGCACATCCAACAGATCAAATTAGAGACAGATGGATGAGTATACCATCCCCGAGAGTAAATGGAAGAAGTTGGACTTGAGCCAACACAAGGAGAGATGGCAGAAGATAAGTTGTCAGAAGAAGTGACTGAGAAACAAGTCAGTCAAGAGGAGACTGCAAAACTAGAGTGTGAAGAAGGGTGGAAAGATGGCCACAATAAATGGAGAAAATTGTAATGGGAATCGAGTTGATCTACCCAATGAGGAGAAGGAAAAATTCCCGTCGAGAAGACTGCATACGTAGAGCCAACCACGTGAGCAACTGGACATAGTGATAGAGGAAATCAGGAAGTTGATGTTGGGGTCAAAAGAAGCAGTCATCCAAGGGGAGCCGAATAGAAGAGAGCCTTCCATAGTAGTAGGGAAGAATCAAAAGAAGAAAAAGAAGCAACAACAACAACATAGCTGGAGAGGAGCAAGAGGACAACTCAATAAGAGAAATTGGGATCCAGGTGGATTTCAACATTGGAGAAGAGGAGATCATGAGAAGGATCTCATGTTTTTCCCAGCAGGGGAGCATGATGCAGGAGCATTGCTCCACCTCAGTTAAAGCACCAGTGCACCAACACGCAAACACGAAATTGAGAGAGGGAGAGGCATTAACCCTCCATATGTTTTAATTGGAAATAATCCTATATAGATTTTTTTGTTTTAATATTGTAAATGTTGATCCATGCCTTTGTACAGGTAGTGGTTGGATTTCAATTAAAGGGTTTCTTGTAGCAGGCCCAAGTTGTAGTTAGGTCTAGACAAATATTTATCAAAACTTCAATGTAACAGATGAGGTTAGGTGAGAGAGGATGAGCTCGTAGAGCCCCTCTTTTGTAAGGAGATTTTGTATCACATTTCAAAAAGGAAGGCAGATAGGCAGAGAATGATAGAGAGGTCTGGGTAGAGAGGCCTTAGGAGGGCTTAGAAGTTTTGAGAGATAGATATTGAGAGAACTGGGAATTTGTTTCACTCTCATTTTGTAAACATTTGTATAGACAAACATAGATAATAGAAAATAAGTTTTTCCTGCATATCATGTGTTTATGTGTTTGTGAATGTTTCATGAATGAATGTTGTAGATATATGATAAATTTCACTTGCAGTAGAAGATAGATTTATTTTATATTCACTGAGTTGTGTAATATCGTTCTAAATTATTTAGGTTGTGCAAGGAGTGCACAACAAAACATTGGAGGTTCTGTAGCCAGCACAAGGAGTGTGCATCTGACCTCTGCGGATTCATAAAAGAACGTGCCAGGAGGGTGCACCAGAGCAATCACAAGCTCAAGAGGAACCTCAAGGTTACTGAATACCTTGGAGGAGGAATTTGTGCAAGGAGTGCACAAGAAGAACTCTTTATGGAGTTCAAAGGAATAACTAGAATTATTGAGAACTCTGTAGAGCTCTGTCAGGTGGGCATTGAGCCAGTGCAATTGTGCACGGGAATAACTCTTTATCGAGTTCAGAGAGAAGGAAGAACTACTGAAGGTTCTGTATATCTCTTCTAGGAGGGAATTGAGCGAGTTCATAGAGTGCACAAGGAGAACTCTATTTTGAGTTCTGAGAGAAGAGGAGTGTCTCAGGAAAAACACTCACAGAGTTTCCAAATACTCTATTGGCTCAGCAAAGAGTGCTTGAGCATAAGTCACTAGGAGGGCACTTATATCCCTTCAAGGAGAGAAAGGGACAAATTTACTGAACACTCTAGAGGAATACCTGTGCAAGGAGTGCACCAGGCCAAAATTCAAACGAAGTGTTGAAGATATAGCCATTTGAAGGCCAGTCAAGTGCAAGGAGAACGTGTGGAGAGAACTTGTTCCAAGTTCAAAATATCAGGAGGGTGAGTGAAAAGTGTGTCAGGAGGACACCAGTAGTCTTCTAAGGAAGCAAGGGTCGAGTTCCTTAGAAAAATGAGTAAGTTCGTAAGCTCAGAAGAGATAACTCTTTTTAGAAGTGTAAGCGAGACCAAGAGTTGGGTCCACAGAAGGAATAAGTTTGAAGGCCAAGATCTTCGAACGACTAGAAATCTTCTAAGTCAGAAGATCAAAGTTCAGGAGAGTTAGCACCAAAGGATTTGGCTGGGACGCGTTAAGGAGTCGAACGGATGAAAGAGAATATTTGAGGAGGAAGTGTCGATAGCCAACAACCGTCGGATCAGGAGAAGATATGAGGAAGATAAATGTAAGAGTCATTTAACTATCAAAGCTCATAAGGAATAGGACCCGAAAATCCAGGAGATATCTAAACTGTTGGTTCATTTCGCGGTATCGGATATTGGGAGTTGGGAGAACAAAATTCCTTATTTTCCAAAGTCACAACATATGAAATCATGATTTGATAGAAACTATATATCATGGGATGATCTCGACCATTTGATCAGAGTCTAGATAGGAGAGAATGTGCACAGGAGGAGATCAAATTTGGACCGTTGGATTTGAGCGCATGGACCAAAAATCGTTGGACCCAGAGGAAGGTGCATGAGAGAAGTTCTAAAACGATCAGAATCATCCATCGTCTGAGGTGATATGTGGTAGAAGATCAAGGGTGTTCATGGAATTGGACATTGGGAGATCAAAAGGTAGCAGAGGAGCAAACTCACAAAAGGAGAGTTCATGAAATCATCAGGACCGTCCATCGAAAAGAACGTGTGGTGAGCCGGTAGAATTATGCTGAGTTGTTGTGGAAGGAAGTCAAAGGGTAATTTTTAAGAACTCGCAATAGCCGAGATCATGACAACATATGGCCATTGGATCGAGTCAGGTTGTGGGCCATCGATATGAAGCATCGAAATTTTGGCATTTTGGGGGTCGGAGGTTCGAAGGAAAGAACCATCCCAAAGTCCCGAGTTGTGAAGTTTCAACTTCATGAAGAAGGAAAGTGGACTATTGGATTGTGGGATAATGAGAGCCATTGATCTAACATAAGATAATTTTGACATTTTAGGATTTAGGAGAATGAAGGTGAATCACCTCGAGAATCCCCGATACGTGAAATCCCAACGCACTTAAAGGTTGGCCCCAGGTCGCGGTCGAGGGTCACATAAGGAGGATTTAAGGGAGGAGCTAAAGATCGTTAAGCCCTTTTCTGGGTTTCGGGACTTGGGAGAGTCAGGTCTCTTGGAACGCAAAGTCTCGACATCATGAAATGTGACACACCTATTGTGTAGGCCTGTGGTCACAGGGTTGTGGTCACGTGAAAGGATCTCACACCTAGTGCTGGACCATGCGGGCTGAGTTCAATAGAAGGACCTATGGATTTCATCCAAGGTTCTAGCAGGGAATCAAAGAGCCAAAATGGCTCGAGAATAGGAATGATTCAGAGACCGAGAGGTCGTAGAACCTCCGAAGGGGAGGGGGGTTTGCATCAAAAGCAATCTCATATGAGATCAAAGAAAAGTATGGCATAGAAAGGGGTAACAGGAGTATCAAGATCAATGAAATCAATGATCCTATGACATGATTTGCAACATGGTTGTTGGGTTTCAAATTAATGCACACGTGTCGAAAAGAGGAAGTGTCCACAGGGGTAGTAGCAACTGTGACGCAGTGCGCAAAGGGAAGCTCAATGAGCTGGGGGCCATATATACTGAAATAGTTCCTTGAATATTGCAAGGATGCATAAGAATGGGGCTATGAGTTCCACTATTCATGGTTACTTATCCTCATTGCACTTATGGGGTGGCAGGAACCCACATATACTATGTTCCAGCCAAGGATAGGAAAATGTGGCGCAACGCACTAAACATTGTTGCAAAGCACACCAGATCCCAAAACAAAGAAATACAACATAGACATGTTTTCTATGTACTTAATAGAGATCTAGAACAACTTGGCGGATACATGGAGGATCTCCCTGGAAATTGTCTAGGAGTTTGGACAGATAGAAAATTTCCAGGAATCACACCACAACATGTGGTTGCAGGAAAAGAAGGATCCATCCAAGGAGTGGTTGCAGTTGAAGTACTATGTGATGATGCAAGACATACACATGGAGTTCTAGGAGTGGCGCGAGGAGTGGAAAGTGCCAACAATCCCAAAGACAGTTCCAACAGCACAAACGAGAATGCAGGACAAAACAATCATCGCGTAGAAAACAACCACAAATGGATAAAGAACCAAGAAAACTATAACACAAGGCCAAGAAGGGGGAAACATTCCCATAAAAAATAAAATAGAGTGAAGAATCCATCCCAATGAGGTGCGACATAGGGATCATCGTGCGCAAAGCAAACAACAAGGGGAAAAATAGAACAAGTGCGCGCAAAAGAAATACATATGGAGACACATGAAGTATCAATCGAAGAAGAATAAGGGTAGGAGATAGGGAAGGACACACATATTCCAGAAGCATCTGAACCAGAAGATTCCCAAAGGAAAAGGCTGGACGAGCAAACAGGTGGCACCATGAAGAAAGAAAAGTCCCACATGAAACAAATGGAAACATCATTGACAACAGATGACATAGAGATGATAGCCACGAAAGTAGAAGATCGACTGTCAAAAGTATGGGAAAATGTGGAAAACCATCAAGCTTCAATTTTGGAATAGGTACAGGAGGTAAAGACTGTACTACAATAGTTGAGGATCAAGGCAAAAGAACAACAAAAGGAGAAATCGATGCCAGTGAGAGAAGGATAACCTGTCGGGGAGACATTATAAATCATAGCACAGGGAAGTGCTAACTTTATCATAACACCAGATATGTTGTTCATCAATGAGGAAACAATGCAGAAGCCCATGAAGGATATCGAAACATTGGACTTGGCATTTCCCAATATCCCAATGAAGTTGTTGTATAAGTTACAGGTTAGAGTTGCATAGGAGATTCAGTCCAAAGAAAGGTCTGATGTGATGAATCTAAAAATAGAGAAGAATGAAAATATAGTACTGAAGGAAGCCATCAGCCAGGAAGGACAGAAGAAAGAGATAGAGAAACAAAAAGTGGATGAGATGGAGAACCATATAAACACAACCTTTCAAGCCATCTCAGATGACACAACATTAGAGGAAGCATCTTCCAAGGAGAATATAACAAATATAGCACAGACTCTACAACAATATAAAGATCAGATCAAGGAACTAGAGGAGCGTGCAGTACCTACTACTCCTCCAACTGTCTATGCACAAAAAGATAATTAAACAGCAATAGCTATAGAAAACATTGTGCAGAACATACATAGAGTGACAAAACTATTGGAAAAGAGCGGCCAACAATGGCCACAACTATTAGAGGATGGGAACCTACAAGCGCTGCAAGGAAAGGAAGATAAATTGCATGCAACAATAGCAGATGTCAAGCAATGACAGAGGACAATATCACTTCCATATAATACCAATACATCCCTAGAAATGAATAACCTTCAGGAAGAATAAAAAGCAGTGCAGGCACAGAAGATCACACAAAAATCTTAGTTGGAGCCTCTACAATAAAAGGAAAAAACATTGGTCATGGAAATCAACGTTGCAAAAGTGCACCTCAAACATATAGTCTTGGAAGGGGGCGAGATCCTACAACCACCAGTTACTGCACAAGTGGTTGAAGCAATGTCAGCAAGGAGAAACCAATATTAGGAGCAGTGCCAAAGGATAGTATTTATGTACGAAGCACTGGAACCAGTATTGCAAATTCCAGAGCTAGGAAATGACTTGGGAGGAGTCACAATGTTAGTGTTGGGGGTATGTTGGATGCAGGCCCAGTTTTGGAGGAAAATCAAAACGTGTAAGGAATATGTGCATGCAGAAGAAGAAACACATGCAAGGTATACATGCATGCAGAAGAGGAAAGAATGCAAGGAGCACATGCAATAAGACCTAGCAATGATAGGGTTAGGGTTTTGGTAAGAAGATGTAATGGCTGGTAAGACAAAAACATGTATAAGTAGGTACCTAGGAGGTCTAGGTCTAGGTTTGGGTCGTTAGGATGTTGTTCCTTTTTGGTTGGTGATTCTTACTAGTTTGGAAGAGAGATAATGGTTGTAAGTCCAATCTATTTTTTGTAAGATGTTGAGATGAGAAGAGGAAATAAGTTATATTGAGGGTTATATCACAGGCCGAGGATCCTGGTCTAATCTAGTCTACCACATTATAGATATTGACCTATTCTGATGGAGTGTTTTAATGCGCGAGGCGTTGTAGTTTTAGTACCATAGTAATAAAAGAGAAGAACAACCATATATTTTTGGACGTAGCCTAGGAGGGGTGAACCAGGGTAGATCATGTGTTATTTTATTGAATGTTGTGTATCTTATTTTTTGTTAATGATTAGATGTTAGAAAAATGTATGAATGAATGAACAAGAATGACAGGGTATTCCATATAAGATTAAGGTTAAAGTAATAACTAAATATTAAAAAGTTTAATCGTAGATAACCACTCATTCTCTAGGCTGCGAGAACCTGAGCATTGCAGCCACCCAGAAGAACTATCTTGGGTGAGACTAAGCAGTGCATTTTGTACACTTTGTTTCCTTCTAGTTTACCAGGAGGGATGATAGTCTTAGGGGGTTTTGTTGGAAACCATAGTAGGTTTGAACTTGCTTCATCCCCATAATGGTAGCAATAAGGAAGTTTAACCAACAATGGGGGTGATGTGTTCTTGGGGGACGACTCAAAAAATAGAATTTTTGGATGGGGAAGAGTCCAACTAAGACTGCAGAATGGGAGGAAAAGGACCCTTCCAGGTGTGTTGCACATTCTAGGTTTGGAAAGAAACCTGATAAATATTATTAATATGAGTGATGAAAGTGTGCATACTCTATTTCTGAAGGATTTGTGCAATATGGTCAGAGGTGTGATGGTATTAATGAGAGGAGTTTGGATTGGTACCATGTACAATATGTTAGGGAATGTCGATTTGAATCGATGTAACAACATCATTTCTCTTGAAATCAACTATACTACAACTTGACTTGGCTCGATGTCGATACATCTTGACTCGATGCGAGCCAATTCAGTTAAAATCAACTTGACAAGACATGATGAAATTGAATCGACCGCATTATGGAACGAGAGGATGGGACACATTGGAGAAAAAGGACTTCGAGCTATGCAAAGAAAAGGTATGGTCGAAGGTTTTCCTAAATGTGGTTTAGAAGTTGACTTTGGTGAACATTTAAAATATGGGAAACAAAGATGGCGAGGTTCGCATCTGGAGTGGCAAGGGAAATGGGATTCTAGAACTGGTGCATCGTGATGTGTTTGGACTGATTATAGTTCCTTCACTTGTTGGATCCTTATATTATGTTTCCTTCATAGATTATTTTTCTAGGAATACATGGATATATTTCTTGAGGAAAAAATCATAGGTTTTCGAGAGATTTAAGGAGTTTAAATATCGTTTTGAAAACTAGATAGAGAAGAGGATTAAAGTGCTCAAGAATGACAATGGTGGTGAATTATGTGGAAAGGAATTTGATCAATTATGTAAGTAGTGTGGCATAGAATTCCAGAATACCACACCATATACCCCACACAAAAATTGGAGTTTCTTATACAATGAACAAAACATTGATGGATAAGGCAAGGATCATGCTTAGTGTTGTTGGGATTTCACAAGAATTCAGGGTAGAGGCAGTTGAGACTGCAAGATATCTAGTGAATATGTCTCCTTCATCGGAACCATTCAACATGACTCCAAATGAGGTATGGTTGGGTAAGAATGCTTTAGTGACACATCTCAAAGTATTTGGCTGCGATGCATTTGTGCATGTTCCCAACGAAAAGAGGAGCAAGCTAGACAAGAAGGCAGTCAAATCTATTTTCATCGGATACAAAGAAGGGAAGAAAGGATATAAGCTATCGGATCCTGCATCAAGGAGAACAATGTATATTTGAGATGTGGTGTTCAAATAAGTCGTAGGTAAGTCCAAGCCTAAGGACGTTGTTCAGATCGAGAATAATCCTGATACAATGTGGTTTGAACTGAGAAATGAAGAAGATGATATGTGTTGACTGAATCAGAGGAAGAGGTGGAACAATTGACTACAATGATAAGGAGGTCATAAATATCAATAAAAAAATTCGAAAGGTATACTCCCCCTAACTTTCTTTCCACATTCATGTTACCTTCCATCGACAATGAGCCCAAGTTGGTCGGTGAGGAAGTCGACTCGACAGAGGGAAAACTATAGAAGGAAGCCATGGTCGAAGAGATGTAATCCTTGTGAAAGAATGAGACATGGGATTTAGTCAAGTTACCTAGTGGAATAAAGATCGTTGGTAGCAAGTGGGTGCTCAAGAAGAAAATGTATGTTACAGGACAAGTTGAGAAGGTCAAAGCTCGATTGGTAGAAAAAGGTTATTCCCATGTCGAGGGAGTTGACTTTGGTGAGATTTTTTCCCCTATTTTAAAACTAAATTCCATTAGAGTAGTAATGTCTCTCGCTGCAACATTCAATCTGGAGATAGAAAATTTGGATGTGAAAAAAACGTTCCTACATCGGGACCTGGAAGAAGAAATCTACATGAAATGGATTGAACGATTTGTAGTAAAGGGAATGAAAGAGCTGGTGTGAAAACTCTAAAGATCCCTTTATGGTCTAAAGAAATTTCCAAGTATGTGGTAACATAAGTTTGACACATACATCCTTAGTTTGGTATTTGCGAGAAGCAAAGTTGATCACTACATATATTCCAAAAAAGAAGGTGGGTGTTTCATATATGTAGCTTTGTATTTGAATGACATGTTGTTGATTGGAAATAACATGGACTCAATAAAGGAGGCGAAGAAGCAAATATCCTCCAACTTTGACATGAAGGATCTTGGTGCAACTAACTTCATTATGGGAATGGATATTAAGAGATATTGAACCGCTATAAATATCTGGTTAAATCAAACAAAGTATATTGAAATGGTTCTAAAATGGTTCGACATGCAGGATTGAAAACCGGTTAAGGTGCCAATTCCCATGGGAAAAAGGCTTATTGTTGAAAAGTGTTCAAAGACAAAAGAAGAAATAGAGGAAATGAAACACGTTCCCTATGCAAGTTTGGTTGTTAGTCTAATGTATGTTATGGTATGCACTCGACCATAAATTTCCCATGCAATGGGCGTGTTGAGAAGGTACATGTTGACACTTGGAAAGGAGAATTGGACAATTGTAAAGAGAGTATTCAGGTATTTGTGTGGCATGAAATACTATTCTATATGCTATCAAGGAAAACCTGGAGGTGATAGTGGTTAATTATATGTATATGGCTTTGTCGATGCCAATTGGGATGGATATTTGGATCGACAGAGGTCAACCAACGAATATGTCGTCAAGATGTCTGGTGGAGTAATAAGATGGATGAGTAAGCAACATGAGATCATATCCTTGTTGACAACAAAAGATGAATACATGGCATCCACTCATGGAAACAAAGAAGCGGTATGGCTTCAAAGGTTGTGTTTAGTAATCGGGTTTGAGTAGAGAGCTATGAAGGTAAGTTGTGACTGTAAAAGAACAATATTTCTAGCAAAGAACCATGCCTATTATTCAAAAACTAATCACATTGATTTAGAATACCATTTTGTAAGATACATGGTGGAAATAAACAAGGTGCTACTAGAGAAAGTAGAAATGTTGGAAAACATAGCAAACTCATTGACCAAGTCTGTGAGTGTTGTGAAGTTATCTTGGTGCAAAGAGAAAATGGGAATTGCTTCCCTAGGTCTATGAATGAAAGTTCAGGAATCTCATGTTTCAAGAAAGAAGAAAACATGTGGGAGAATGTTGGTTCGTTATATTCTTTGCAATGAAAGTCTAGTCGAGGTGAATCGACCAATGGTTGAAGTTGAGGTATATCGATAACATTGACAACAAGTCAAATTCAAGGTGGATCGACAGTAGGTCGAAGTCAAGGTAGATCAATAGTAAGTCGAAGGTCAAGGGAGTCAATCAAGTAAAGGTGAAGTTGAAGATATCAACGACAAGTCAACCAACAAGAGGTCAAAGTGCAAGCTTGAGACAACGGACCAGAGACCAAATGGAATCCTATTGGTAGTCAACTGGTAAACCCAACTTGGAGTCGACTATAACAGAATCCTAAGATTTGTGAGATTTGTAGACAGTGATATGCATGGATCTATAATCATTTTTGGGCACTAATATTTATGGTTTTCCTTGTTTCAAGGCCTACAAATAAGCGTGTTGTAAGGACGTAAAGGATAATGAAAAATATGTTATTTCATGTGTAAATCGTAGGTTGTTGGTCATGCATATGTAAGTCGAGTTGGCTATAGGTTTGTTCTTTATTGTGCAAGAGGGTATGATTTCTATTGTGTCTTAGGTGTGGACCAAGGTTAGAAATGTAACCTTTTATTCTAAATGAATAAGACAACAAGAGAGAAGAACACTCAAGGAATGTTGGTTTTCCCAATTAAGGCTTTCCAGGGTAAAATCTCGGTGTACTCTGTGATTACTTGTGTCATTTTCTTTCTTGATTATATTCTTCTTCTCTTCTACTAGGATTAGTGTGGAAGTTCCCTACATTTTCTGACACACTTCATGATGTTTTGGAAGAAAACAAGTGTGTAAATTTTAAAATGTTAGAGAAAAAATCATAAGAAAAGCCTAGTGTGGAAGCTAGGATGCAACAAAGAGATATGAATTCGCATAAAAAAAAATTTAAGCCACACATATTTCTCGATGAAACTAATTTTTCCTATTATGTAAAAGGACAAGATTACTAGATCGATATAAAGTACAATCGGGTGTATGTTGTAGATGCTACAATAATGAGATGGATATAAACTAGGATTTATTATATGTTGTAAATGCTACAATAATGAGATTGTATGTTCTCAATTTGAAGAACATGTTGGATGAGACTCAAGGTGGAATCCTTACAATTGTATCTATAGTTCATATGCTAGGTAGTCCATACATGAAGTGGCACTTTCTCTAACAAGAAAAAAAAGTTTGAAGACAAAATCATGTAATAAGACTAAATATATATGTAAAAAAGGTGGAGATGGAGGTTATTTTCTTCTTTGACATGGGTTTCCAAGGGCCTTACATAGAGATTGTATTGTAGAGCCATGTATTCTGAAGGGTGATTGGTATTGTTTAAATTTTCTATCTATATCTATCTTATTTTAGTGGTAGATTTACTTGTAAAAAAAATAACATCAAAATATTTACAACTTTGAGGAGTGATCCTAAAGTGGTAGCAAAGCAAGGATCGATATTATCGTTAAATGTATTTCCATATAAGTTTTTTGTTCTAGTTTAGAGGATCAGATTGATGATAGTGTATATTTCTTGTCTTGTATTGGAAATTCTTGATGAGAAAGATGTTGAAACACATGTTAGTGTTGTTCATGGACAAGAAATAGTTTTTGAATTATTGATTGTTGTAGCTATAGACTCCACTCTAAGTGTTCCAACTAGTGATGAGTCTCTATTAGATGTCATAAACAATGTTGTTTTGGATTGTTTATTTAAAGATCCTAAAAACTATTCACAACAAAATAGAGGTGATGTAGGTTCTTGGGTATGGAAAGCTACCATGGAGATGCATGTCAATATATTAAAATGTTTCCTTAACTTACAAGATCTGTGACAATATATTGTAGTAAATGATAATCATAAAATATAAGAGTCATTGCTTACAGGTTGGATAAAATAGTATATGCAACACCCACATAATAGCAACGTTTTCATCTACTTGATTCAAATTGTAACCAATCAAAAAATATTCCCCTACAACTATTGATTTTACTGCACATATGAATACACAGTTTCCTTCATGCCCCTCAAATACGCAATTTGGTTTCTTATTTATGGTCGCGGGTCATGTACTCTTTATAAGCCCTACAATGTTTACTGTTGCATTTGGCCTTCTATAAATATATATAGATGGTCCTTTATTTTGATCCATGTCTTTTAGTTGTATATAATTTGCAACCACGCCATATCTTCACATAAATTTTGTATATTGGACTAGCTATATACAATATTTGTAGATGTAACAAGGTCCCACATACTCCATGAATTCAATTATTCCACCGTAATAGACCTTTATACCATACATGGAAAATATCCCCAGACCGTGTAATGACAATGGAGCAATGTCGTATATCGTTGACACAAAAGTCAATCTTTATTTGAGGTAGATCCTTGGGTACCCATCGTTTCACTAGATGTTTGTACCTCAAGGTCACCTCAATGTCATCTATGATCTCATCATCATAAGAACATGATGCCCCTCTATAAAGAAAAAATCCCATGTGTCTATGGAATTTTCTTCTGATCTTTTCACCTCTAGTTGATATCCGCCTGTTACACCTACTAGATGTCTCACTTTCCTCTATGCTACCTAAACATTCATCACTCAATGAAGATAGATATGAAAACTACCTATTTGGTTGTACGTCCTATAAAACTCCATCAAACGAGAGAAACAATTAGTGAGTTTAATAAGGGATATGATGAAACATCTTGAGGAAACCACCAAAACATAATAGTACAAGTGACCTTTTTTATTAAAATACAATTCTCAACACAATCATTTTTTTGAAAAATTAATAATTAAATAGTACAAGTGAGTTCATGCTTCATGGATTGACATAGACCATAATTTTAAAAGAATGTAGGAAGGTATTTCTTTTACCATCCAACATATTCTATAAATAACTAGATATTTCTACAACAATGAGTTGCAACAAGAAACAAGACCACATTTTCATTTGACCATAAAGAATATTTCTAATTCAATATATTATTGAGTTTGAACTGAATTACATCACCATGTCAACTTTCACATTCATTCTTTACTTGGATACATGAAAATAATATCAAAAAATAGTGTTTCAATGACAAGGAAATACAACAAGTTTATCTGTGTCCGAGGTTCATCTATCATATGTAAAATATTTAATTTGAGTGATAAAAGAGCCAATAAAATAGCTTTAACCTTCACCCACAAGTCACCTAATATTTTTTCACCTTAGCTCAGTGTTGCGATCACGGGGGAACTCCCAAAACAAGGGAATGATTTCACCCTTGGTAATGTTGGAGCAAAGTATCAATAGAGACCGAATAATCCAAGAGTTAGGGTACACAAATATGTACAAATGAGGCAGGTATCCACCCTTGGATATGAATGATTCTCCATGTTTCCTCCTCATAAATGTGCGAAAATAATTGACAATAAATCCAACTTTGAATAGTGTGTACAAAAAAGAGTTGGAGTGCACCATCTCTTATTTCTAAACATTTTGCAAAGGACCATTGGCCCACATTCATAAATGTCCATTCGAAGAATAATTAAAATCACTAGGATGGTGAGCCTTTAATTAAGAACATCATGCCACATGAATTTCATGGATATATGTGGGAAAAATTGATATATTTCTATTAATTAAGAGCATTTGTCTTAGGATTCTATAGTTCATAGGTGAGTAAAATAGGCTTAGAAATATTGTCTAGAAATATTAAATGAATCAAATAACACAAGAAATCAAACATACATATAAACCATACATGTAAGTATTGTGTACCAAGTTATCTTAGAAATAAGTTACCTTCCTCACTTACTATTTGATTTGTAACCTCCCTTGAGGTGGTGATGTTAATTGATCAAGATGTAGGAGGGATATAGAAAAGAATACCCTAGGAGAAACCAGTCAATATAGTAAGGGAAGAGAAAGATCACTACATGTTATGGTTTCACTCCATGTTATGGTTGCACTTCATGTGATGTGAGGTGCATGGTAAAACTCCAATCCATTGTTGTATCTTAGACTGTTTCAGGTGATTGACATTTGAAGAGATTAAATTAAGTAGAAATGTAAAAATGTAAAAATTATATTAATAAAAAAATTTAATTTTTTAAAATTATTTGATAAACAAGTGATAGCGATTTGAAAGTTCATAAGGGAATTACCTCAAGAGCCTTGGATATATATCTGTCATCAGTTTTCATAGTACAATGAGAATTTTGGTCTTGTCGGCAGTTTCCTCAGACCTCTTGACAACAATTAGTGGTATTATCATTGCTTGGAATAACCATTCACTTGTGAATTATTTAGTCACCTCAGATGAATATATAACCCACACATCGTTGCATCTTTTGATGGTGGAAGGGAGAAGATTTTGGTTTTGTTTAAGCTATCCAACATTGTAAGATTTGATTTGTTATATTCATCTCCATTTGTAATACATATGAGATACCCACTCAAACTTCTTTGCTAGACCTAATCATTCTCTATTACTACAATCTCATAATTTGGTTGAATCATATACAAAATTTCAAGTGCATATGAAAACATAAAATAGGTGACTAACCATTTCTTCTTTCAAGTAATTTCACTATAATAATATGTTGAGTCTATTAGCACCATAGGTAACCCTTGGATTTCAACAGAGGTAAGTCTGATACCCATCAGTTTGTATGTCACAAAAAATAAATTTAAAGGTGGTCTAATGGATGCAGACTCAGGATGGTATTGTTCTAACTTGAAAAACTGGATCAGAAAGCACAAGAAGGTGAGGTCTTGGTCTAACTTCAGTCAGTAAGTTTGGTATAGTGGTGAGTAGGGAGAAGAACTTGAGGAGAGTTAAGAGGTCTACTATGGACATCTGGGCTTCCAGCAGCCTAAGTAGGAAAAATTCAGAAAACAAGACCTTCTTGGATTCAAAACTTTAGGAAACTGAAAATGCTATAACAACACTGCAATCAAACATCAATTACAACACAGTCACAACCATCCAGTGAATCCTTCAATCATGAACATTCAGTATCAGATGCATATTACGATGGAGGAAGAAAGATGACCTAGATTAAGCAATAAGTCTCAAATACAAATACATAACCAGAAACCAGAGGCTTTACTAAATCTTTACAATATGGGAGCCTAGCTCTACCATCGACCCTAACAAAATATCAAAATTGAGCATTTATACTCAGATAAATTTAACCACTAGGAGTGTGACCTGGCTACTATAATCAAAGCTTTGTGTCTACATCTTCTTCTGTCAGGTTGCACTTGCATTCTTCTGTCAGATGCAAGATCAAATGAGTATCATATTCACCAAAAAATCTATGGAAGGGAAACTTTCGGCTAACTGTCTGCCCTCCATGGCCATCTTTCAATGATTTCCATTTAAATGGTGAAATGAGGTTTCAACCACCTCCCTATTTTCATTAACTACTTTCATCAGGATGAGGTCAAGGCTTTACACCCATGAATGTTCCAGGTGAGCTCACAGCTCCTTCGAGTCAATTCCGGCACCTCGAGGTCATGTAGATCCTTCTTTGTGACCAACTAGGGTACTTTGATCCTTTGCGCAGCTTCTTTCCATATGACCATGGGCTGTGACCGTGTGCCTAATTCCCAAGCGATTCAAAATTTTTTGTTTCGTGAGCTTGCATTGTGATCATGCCGGAATTCCTGAGTCATGAAAGAACGATTGTTTGGATCAGGTGAAACGTATCCCTTTGCATCGAACGAACCTTCTGAACATTGGCATTTCAGGACCTTGGGTCGTCAGGATTTCTCCCTTTAGTTCCCCTAAATGACTTTCTCCATGCTAATCTTGAACCACGTGTCCTTCTGGAATGGATGAACATGATCATTTCGATACTTCGTGTGTCGTGAGTCTTCAATACTCTACCCTCCTACTTTCTCGACTCGCAAAATCATGAAAAGCTGATCCAACTGTCCAGATCTCTTCTTTGATCAACGACTGTAATCTTTTCCCTATTTCTCATTTCGCGAGTTCCAAAGGATTTTCTTTTGACTACTCTATCTCGCAAAATCACGAAATGATAATCTTGCACCACACGTCCTTCCGAAATGAATGGCTCTAATCGTTTTGTGGTTTTGTACCTCTCCTTGACGTTAAACTTGGTGCAACTGTATGATTCTGATTACCCATTGGTCGTCGATCTGATCTCCTCGAACGATCTTTGTTGTTGAAAAATGATATTTTCCCAATTGCTTGATTTGAGTCCACATCAAACTGCTTCAAGTGTTGCGCTTGGTGGTCATGACTATGGCCTGTGAACGATTACTTGGATGAATAGCTAAGGGCTCAGGAAACAAAAGTATCAATGATAGAGGTAATGAGAGAAGTGATTGACCTTAGGGAAAACATGAATCCTTATGGCAAATATTTCTTAGGCGAGATGCTAAGGAAAAATGGGTCTAACAACTATGTGAAGACAAACTGTAGACAACTACAAGCTGAGAGAAATAAAAACCTTACGATCGGGTTTGAAAAAGGAAGAGAGATAGAAAAAATTACAGACCTGGGTAGAAACCACACCTCATAAGATCTTGACAAGTTGATGTGCTAACATTGGCTCCATAGGGGATGGCATGCTCCCTGCGGGCTACCAAGGAATCATAGCTCCAGTGCATTTTCTTTGGGTTATGGAGTCTCCTATTAAAACAAAATCAAAATAAAACATAAATGGTATTTACAATGGTGGAATGTTGATAAAGGATTTAAACAAAAAACATTTTCAGGAAGTGACCATTTACAGGGCCACCAAAAAATTCATCCCCCTCCAAATTCCGTAACTGATAAGTGTTGTTTGGAAATGCCTCGAAAATCTGGAAAGGACTGATCCAAAGGGCTTCAAATTTACCATGTTTTCCCTTGTATTGTCTGGGAAAATCCTATTTGAGTACTAGATATCCTGGTTGCAAATCCTTTTTACTGGTTTTACTGTCAAAGGCCTGCTTGATTTTCTGTTGACAATCATGAGCTTTGTCCATCACTTTCTCTCTAGTTTTTTGCACTTCTATCAGTTGATGTATTCTCCTAATCATGTCACCAGGATCTCCTTGGTAGTCATGGAAGAAATTCACCACAAGTAAGGCAAGTTGAGAAGGAAAAACTTCTTCAGTTCTATACACAATTTGGAAAGGAGAGATTCCTAGGGACCTCTTTGTTGTCACTCTATCATCCCACATAGAAAATTTGAGCTTTGAATCCCATGATTTCTTGTTGTCCTCTAACAATATTTTGATCATATTTATAAGGATTTTGTTAGAGGACTCTGCTAATCCATTTCCTTGGGGATAGTAGGGGGTAGACTAAATCAATTTGAACTTGAATTGTTCACAGAATTAGATCAACGGATTGGCCTTGAAAGACGCAGCATTGTCAGTGATAATCCTTCTTGGAAAACCAAATATTTCTATAATATCTTCCATAAAACCAATGATCACCTTATGAGAAGCAGTCCTTGTGGGGATAACTTCTATTCACTTGGTAAAATAGTTGGTGGCAATCAAGATCCATCTGTGTTGACCTCTTGATGTAGGGTGAATTTCCCCAATGAAGTATATACCCCATTGTTGGAAGGGTGTTGATTCCACCACATGCTTTAATGGAAGAGACTTGAGTTGTTGCTTCCCAGATAATTTCTGGGATTTGGTGTAAGCCCTGATCTTTGCATAGACATCAATGAATAGAGTTGGCCAGTAGTACCCAACCCTAAGAATTTTGTAGGCTATGGTTTTCTAGAAATGATATCCCCCACATAGGTTGTCATGGAAATCAAATATAATCCTTTGGGCCTCCTTCGGGTCTAGACATCTCAGAAGAACTCCTAAAGGGTCTCTCCATTACAAAACCTAGTCAATTAGGCAATATCTGATTGTTTTGAGCTTTAAATCTCTGGCCCTGCTCTTTCCCATGCTGTGAGGAGGCTGGAACTTCTGTAAGAAATATATAACATCCTTGTATCAAGGAAATACTACTAATGGGGGGGTGATTGAGAAATTATTTTGGACAACTCAGGCTGTTCACTTTCTGAGCAAGCTTTGATGAAATTTACCCCAAATCTTGGCAATTAGCCTTAGCCAACAATTTGGATAAACCTTTCCCATTGATCAATTTGGTGGGCTTGATCTCTAGATAAAATTCAAGGATATTGGTGATCCATCTGCTCCTTCTTCCATCTATGTTTGGCTGGATGAGAAATTCCTTCACAGAGGCTAAAGGAACCAAAGTGTAGGCCTGCTTCTTTATGAACACATAGAATCTAAAGGTTTTGAGAGATTTAACCAAAGCGTAGGCCTGCTTCTCTATGATGTCATATTTCACTTCAACGTCTCTCAACGTTCTTATAAAAAATGAAATAGGTTTCTCCAGCCCCTCAGAATTCTTCTGCAACAAAACAACTTACACCGTGTCAAATGAGGCAAAAGAAAAAATCATAAAATCCTTGGAATAATCAGTACTAATAAGGACAGGTACTTCAGTCAGTTCCTTCTTAATTTGATTCAAGGATTATCTAGACTCAGTAGTGCATTTTACCTCATTACCCTTCATGAGCATGGTTGTGATATGTTTCACCAACTCAGCAAAATTTGAAGCAAACCTTCTCAAAAAATGGATTTTTCCCAGGAAAGACTGGACTTCCTTCCTAGACCTAGGAAGTGACAAGGTTTGAATAGCTTTCACTCTACTCGAATCAATCCTGACTCCTTCAGTTGATACAATGTGCCCGAGTAACTTTCCCTCATTCATAGAAAACAATGATTTCTTAGGATTCAGGGAAAGACCAAACCTTCTTCATTTCAAGAAGACTTTCCTCAGATCACAACAATGTTCTTTATCAGATTTGGAAAGTATTATTATGTCATCTAGATAGATGACTAAAAATTTATCCTTCTCCCTAATGAAGGTGATGTCCATGGCTCACTGAAAGGTTTCTCCTGCATTCATTAATCCAAAGGGCATTTTGGCATACATGAAAGTGCCCCAAGGAGTGGTAAAGGTTATCTTTTCTCTATCTTCAGGAAAAATAGAGATTTGATTGTAGCCAGAAAATCCATCAATCATGGAAATCCTGGATGCAACTATTACCCTTTGAAAAATGTGTTCCATCTTTGGCAGTGGGTAATTGTCCTTCTTGGAGCTTCTATTCAGGTTCATGAAATCGACACATATTCTGATTTCTCCATTCTTATTCCTTACTGGGACCAGGTTGGCCACCCACTTAGAATACCTCAAAGGCATGATGATCTGGGCATCCAACAGATTTTTTACCTCTTTCTCCATAACAGGAAGCAACATAGGATTTATCTGTCTTAATTTCTACCTAAATGTCTTGGCTTCCTCTTTCAATGGGATTTTTTGCTCAATGAAACTCGTGTCATATGTTCTAAGGTCTTCATAGGTCCAGGAAAACACATCAACAAATTCCCTTAACAGTTCAGCATACATGGCCCTCTACTCCTTTGAAAAACTTCTTGACAGCTTGGCAAATTTGGGATTCCTCTCTATGCCAATATTGCACTCAGCTACATCAGCATCCTCATTCGAGACTTTACCCTTTATTGCCACATCATTTCTGTCAAATAATATTTCCAAAGGGACTAGTCCCTTTGGGATGTTGTTTCTAGGTAACTGGACAATGTGACGATCAACAATTTTGTTAAGAAAAACATCAGGATGAGGATGTATTTCGAGGTTAGGATCTTGATCAATGTGTAATGATGAAAAATCATCAACAATCTCCAGGAATCTTGTGATCTCAAGATTTTCCTCAATCACTTTCCAATGCTTGACATTGTCAGGTATGGAGGGTATATATTTTACTTCTACATCATACCTAATCTTAGGTGGCAGGGGGATTCTGAAATTACTTGTTGATATAGCCAAAGAGTCATCCATGACATTATCTTATCTGGGAACAAATGAAATGTTGAAAGCTGATAAAAAACTGTCAATGAGGTCCCATACTTCATTTCTATATGATTTCAACTGAGGGTTCTTAGCATGATAAATACTTCTTATCTGCTAGAAAATCATCTCAACATATCCAAACATTGATATCTCTTCAATCCCCATGATCTTTCCAACCCTCAAACCCAAAACAAGAGCTTCATATTCTACCACATTATTGGTAGTTTCAAATTCTAACTTGTAGGACATAGATATAGTTTCCTGAGTAGGGGAAACAAGGACTACTCCAACACCAACACCTTCTCTATAAGAGGCTCCATAAAAGAACATTTTCCACATAGAGGTAATCGAAGGAGAATCTTCACAGAGAGTAATGGACTTTCTGATCTCAAGAGGGGGATTAAGGGAATCAGTGATATACAATAAGTTGGATCCCAAATCAGTGTCAAGTGAAAAGATAGGATGGTTGGTGGGATATACTTCATCGCTAATAATGTAGGCTAACTGATCTTCTCTATATAGTCTCCTATGATCCCCCCCGAACACTGGAATGGTATCATACGTGAGGTCCATCTGCAAAGTTCCCCCAAGTATTTTTATCCAAGATCTTGACAATAGCATGCCAAACTTGGGAGGAACATCATCCACCATGATATCCATGACCACACTTTTCATGGGAAATTGAAACAAGGTCACAGCCAGATCTTTGATGACCCCAAGACATTGCACTTTCATGGAGTCAAAGGAATACAAGTCATGGTATGCTATTGTGATTTCTAGACCTAATTCCTTCATGACAGTTTTGGGCATGAGGTTATGAGAGGCCCCTGAATCCATCAGACAATTATGCAGTACCTTGCCATGTGTGTTTACTGATGTGTGGAAGGGAGGGGATGAATCATCTCGATATTATACCATGGTACCTAGGATGATTTTTGGCTTCTCGTCTTGCAAATTGATTGAGTCTGAGGGATGATTCAAAGGTTTAGGAAACACCATTGTAGACAGGGATCTCTTAAAGTCTTCATTCTTGACCATATCTGAAAGGGGTACTGGGATCCTAATCTTCTAAATTTCATGCTCAAAGTTAAAATAGGAGGGGAGCTTCATAATTTATTTTACCTCTGGGATAGGACCTTTGACCACTGGTGGGGGGTTCTGTGTTCTCTTTTACCTATTGTTGCTTGTCGCGTCTTTGGCAAGCTTGTCTTCTCTGGGAGGCTAATTAGAGACATCGAAATTCCCATATTTCTTCTTAGAACTGAGGTTGTATATATCCAGGCTGTCACTGGCTTTATTCCCCTTGATAAGCTTGTTTAATTGAATTTCCATGAGAGACTCCTCATATGTTGATTGATTTAAGTGAGGATAAGGGGATGCGTCTTCGAGACATTGAATTTTTGGGTCAAGGTCCTCTTCCTCTCCACCATCATCTGCGACAAGGTTGTTCTGAAGAGGGGTTTGGATTTTCTGATCATCTATATCTCAATTGCGAGGCTCTCTTTGTATCATCTGAGGACCATTTTTATTCGGCCTTCTAAATTTACCTCTATTATCAACATTTTGAGGATTTATGTATGTCTTATTTCCCTCCAATTCCAACCTTTCCATTCTAGCTGAAATTGATTTTAGTAACTTGGTTACTTCGTCCATTTGAGGGGGGAGGGCAGAGCAACTGGAGGTTGAGGCTTCTGATCTTCCCCTTCCTATGTATTTATCAGCCTTATTCATGAGTCAGTCAACTACCAATATGTTAGATTCTACTTCCAGGGATGCATCTTACATATAAGTTGAGGTAGCTCTTCTCTCTCTTAACAAGAGGTAGAAGTCAGGGTGAAAAGCACTAGCATAGTTAATATTGGAAGAGTCTTATGTGGGATTTATCTCAGCAGGGATATTATTGTACATTTTGTTGAATCTTTTGGAGAAGTCAGAGACATAGTCTCCCTCCTTTCTCTTTAGGGATCCGAACTCTGTGATATAATACATGAAGTCTTTTTTATCCCCCCATTGTCTCAAGAAGACATCATCTAGAGCCTCAATACCAGCAATGGATCCACAAGCTAGGGATATGAACCACTTTTTCGCTTCTCCATCAAGGCTATGGACAAAAATCCTCATCCATACATCTTCATTTACTATGACATAGTTATCATCATAACTATAGAAAGTTGCAAGATGCTCTTCTGCATTTATTTTTCCCTCTCCTATCAACTTAGGTTGTTGATTGAGGTAGCCACCTGCTGGTAGGGCATTAAGAGGCTGAGGTATAATGAGAGGGGCATATCTGGCAGCTACCATGACATCCATTATATTTCTAGGGGGAGTAGAACCCACCATTGGGATGTGAACTAGAGGAGAACTAAGTGAGGATGGAGTTCGAGAAGGGGAGATTGGAGGTGTGTTTCTGGGGACAAAAGAAAACAATGGGGGACTAAAGGGAGAAAAGGTTTCCCTCTACATAAATGTAACAACTTTAACAGAGGGAGGAGAAGTGAAGCTCGAAGAGGGGAAATCAGTAGGAAAACTCCCAAAATTTAAACTTCTAGAAACTCCAAGAGAGGGTGTAACGGGAAAATGAGAAATAGCTATTGGATTTTCTATAGGAGGATGGTGAAAATGATTAGAAATACCTGGTTCAGCAGCTGAAGTACCTTCTTAAAGGGTATTTCTTCTTCTGACCATTTTCTCTGGGTCGGCTTCARGAGTCGCTAGAGGAAGCTGTGGAGTAGACCTCATGTGTCTACCTCTGGAAGCCACAGCTGAAACAGTGGAGTCTCCTTAATGGAGTCGCCAGGTGCACAGATGCAATATTGAATGGTTCTAATATCTTATGCACCTTCAAAATCATAATCTCGTTGTTGTTCTACCCATGGAAAACCTCCAATTCATCCCTAGAAACGGAACCAGAAATGTTAGCACCAGAGGTCACCCCTAGATTGCGACAGAGGTAATCCTGATACGCATCAGTTTGTATGTCATAGAAAATAAATTTAAAGGCGGTCTAGTGGACGCAGACTCAGGATGGTACCGTTCTAACTCAGAAAACTGGATCATAAATCACAAGCAGATGAGGTCTTGGTCTAACATCAGTCAGTAATTTTGGTATAGTAGTGAGTAGGGGGAAGGACTTGAAGAGAGTGAAGAGGTTTTCTATAGACATCCAGTCTTCCAGCAGCTAAAGGAGAAAAAATCAGAAAACAAGAAGTTCTTGGATTTGAAACTTTAGGAAACTTAAAACGCTATGACAACACTGCAATCAAACATCCATTACAACACGGTCACATTCATCCATGTGAATCCTTCAATCATGAACATTCAGTATCAGAAACATATTAAGATGGAGGAATAAAGATAACTTAGATTAAGAAAGTATCAAATACAAATACATAACCTGAAACTAGAGGCTTTACTAAAACTTTACAATACGGGAGCCTAGATTTACCATCGACCCTAACAAAATATAAGAAATCAACATTTATACTCAGAGAACTGCCACCACCAGGAGTGTGAACTAGCTACTATAATCAAAGCTTCATGTCTACATCTTCTCCTACCAGGTTGCACTTGAATTCTTCTTCCAAACGCAAGATCAGACGAGTATGGGCTTCACTAAAAAATCCATAGCAGGCGAACATTCAGTTGACTGTCCGCCCTCCATGACCAACTTTCAATGCTTTCCATTTAAGTGGTTAAATGAGGTTTCAACCAGCTCCCTATTTTCATTAACTACTTTCATCAGGATCAGGGTGAGGCCTGACACCCATAAATGTTCCAGGTGAGCTCACGACTCTTTCAAGTCAATTCCAACACTTCGAGGTCACACAGATCCTTCTTTGTGACCAACTTGATTTTTTTGATACATTGCATAACTTCTTTCCATATGACCCTAGGCTACGACCATGTGCCTAATTCTTAGGTGCTTCAAAATTTTGCATTTCGTGAGCTTGCATTGTGATCATGCCGAAATTCCTGAGTCGTGAAAGTGTGATTGTTTGGATCGGATGACACGTATCCCTTTGCATCGAAAAACCCTATTGAACATAAGCATTTCAAGACCTTGGGTCATCGACATTTCTCCCTTCAGTTCCCCAAAACGAATTTCTCTATGCTGATCTTGCACCACGTGTCTTTTTGGAATGGACGCCTAGGATCATTTTGGGACTTTGTGTGTCACGAGTCTTCAAGAGTCTACCCTCCTACTTTCTCGACTCACGAAATCGTGAAAATTTGATCCAACGGTCCATATCTCTCCATTGATCAACGACTGCGATCTTTTCATGATTTCACATTTCACGAGTTCTAAAGACTTTTCTTTTGACTGTTGCATCTCATGAAATCACGAAATGCTAATCTTGCACCATGTGTCCTTCCGAAATGAATGACTCCGATCATTTTGCGGTTTCATATCTCTCCTTGATGCTAAGATTGGTGCAACTATATGATCCCAATTACCCATTGGCCTTCAATATGATATGCTTGAATGATGTCTATCCTTGAAAATTGATCTTTTCCCACTTGCTTGATTTGAGTCCACATCAAACTGCTTCAAGTGTTGCACTTGGTGGTCATGACTGTGGCCTCTAAATGATTACTTGGATGAATGGATGAGGGCTCAGGAAATAAAAATATCAACGATAGAGGTAATGAGAGAAGTGATCGACCTTAGGGAAAACAGGAAGGCTTGTGGCCAATATTTCTCAGGAGCGTTGCTGAGGAAAAATGGGTCTAACAACCAGGTGAAGACAAACTGTAGACAATTACATGCCGAGAGAAAAAAAAAAACTTACGTCTGATTTTTCAAAAGGAAGAGAGACAAAAAGAATTATAGACCTAGGTAGAAACCATACCTCATAAGATCTTGACAAGTTTATGTGCTAACAGAGTCCCAATACACCGTACGATTTTTGCAAAATTTGGTTACCACTTTTCCTTTAGTTTCTTTGCTTATCTTGAAAATGTTTCTTTTCTTCTTAATGTTGGTTGATTTTCATACCTGTTACTCGTTTTCCATTTAACACTAGATAAAATCATTTTGTGAAACGCCACTCAAGGATAGAAGTTTTATATTCATAGAATCAATTCTAGGGGTGACATATAGGTCTAGTTGTTGAATAAAGTGAGTCACTTTCTTGTTGATCCATTTCCTTATATTTTCTAACTCATCTAAGGTTCATTCAAAGACATTAATCATAGAAAGGCTATTGTAGCTCGGTAAGCAACTTACAAGAATTCCAAATAAATAAAATCATCTCAAAGAAGTTTTGTGTACATCTCTTAGTCCTCAAAATACGAGCTTGTATGGTTTCAAGGGTTACCTTAACTCAAGATCTAGAGCATCCACAATTCTTCTCTCCAATTTCCTTCTTACCCAATGACACGTTGATCACTTTTTTGTGTACGCAAATGATCAATGTTAAGGGAAAATACTTGGGGGACTCAAGGAGTTCCCTCCTTTAGTTTTATTTAGGTGTTCCTCCTCTTTATTATCAGACATGTATTCTTGTTTATCTTAATTATATAGGAAGAAAAGTACTATACAAGAAACCTTGAAATGAACTTTGACTTCCTAGAAAAATATAAAAAATCTAGAGATCATTAAATATTCTTTAAAGCATTATGTTGTCGAAGAAAGAACCAAGTAGTTCCAATCATTGATAGAAATTAAATAAATATACCAATATTTTATGATTACGTACTTTCTCAAAACATAGAATTTTGTCTCGCTTCATATGATATAAGCACATAATATAAGCATGAATTTACAAGATGAAAGTAAAACAAAAATGTGGCTAAGTTCATTAGAGAACTTTAAAAGACTATTTCACTGCAAATCAACTAAGTTTGAAAAGAACCATCTCCTCAAGGTTCCACTGGAATCTTCAACTGAGATATCAATCATAAAAACAAAATGGCACTTAAATAGTTCTTTGTGGAGTTGAATTCAAACAATAAGTTCCCAAATGTGAACGATATCCTAAAAAAATCCTATGACTAATACTTAAACAAAGAAATCAAATTTGTTTGCTCTCAAGAGGTAGTATGGGACTCCTATGGACCTAGAACAATAGGGAAATTCTAGAGACATAAAAGGAGGAAATTCATTCAATACCTAGTTCTCATTTTGAAATGACATATAGAAAATGAAAGGTAAAACTAAATCATGAGACATAAAGGAAGGGAAATTCATAGAGGGTTGTTACAAAATTGAGAGGAGGAAAAAATGTTGGAAGATCAACTCTTCTCCTTTCCAATAACTTTGCTTAAATGGATCTTCATAATGCCATGATTGATTCATGAAACCTAACTGTCATAACTGATTCAAAAGGATTTAGATGATACTTCTATAAATTTATTGACCCAAACTTTATATAATAGTCTCTACCCTTACTCTAAGTGAAAACATTTCACTTTCGCTCCCACTCAAAGTTTGAACATCAAAGGGAGGTGGCTTAGTTTCGTAAAAAACATCAAAAAGGACAAATCTAAAGTACACTAAATTAATATAATTACAAGTGCATTTTCTCCCAAACAATAGTGGTATGATTGAAATTCTCTATAGCAAAGTTAGTGGTCCATCTAAATATCGCTTCCCTAGGAATGCTTGTAAGGCCATCAAATTCTTCTCCCAAGGATATCTTGGAAATTTTTAATCTTTCTTCAAACTCGTTTTTAGTAAAATTTTTGTCATCTTGCATAATCTAGGGCCCCTATAACCCTTTTATAGAGTCAACTAACTTAAATAATATTTTTATTCTCCTCTCCTACAACACTTTGCATGATGGTATTAATTATTGTAGAATATAAATATAACTGTCCCAACCATCACTTATCCACTTCACCTATTGTTCAAGGGGAGATTATCTTTCTAGCTATTATGCTCATTCATATCAGTTAATTTTGTAGTAAAATTTTATACATAATTCTCATTGAAATTCATATGCTTATAAAGTTCAAGTTTGAAATATTCTTTCAAATAAAGAATCCTTCCAATAATAAAGGAAGATTTATTTACCAGTTCCTAGAGCTCAAATAAAAAAACATCCTATCCTCAATGGTATTATCCATAGTATTTATAAATCCACATATAACTTCTTGGGTTACATTTTCTTTAGTAGACTACTTGGAAGTCTACTTCAGATGTTATTTGGGTCCTTTAATGGCTAATGGTTTTGAAAATAAGGGCTCAGGATTCAATGCAACTTCCAACTCAACTATTCTCCTCTTCAATCTAATATTATCCTCTAGTTCCTCACTTACAAAGTGTTTAATAATGTGAGAATGTGAAGGCGATGTGGAAGGGGCATGGTGCTTAGGATTTTAGATTCCACATACCAACAAAGTAGTGGATATGGAGTGCAGGAGGTCAAGTTTTAAGGGAATATGGGAGGTCGAGTGTCATTATGAGGAAGCCTGAACCAATGAATGAGACCTCTACATTTTCCATTAATAAAAAATGTTTAAATTGGAATGTAGAAGGATGGTGAGAAGTATGGTTCACACGAAAGGCTCAGGGTTTGCAACCCTTGATTTAAAAAAGGCCAAGGCCATTGAGGGTTATATCCATTGAGAGTTCCATGGTAAAAAATCATCTTTAGTCTCCACCTTTCCTATCATGAATCCATATATATCTACCTAAAAACCCTACTAAGAGGATAAAAAGGGGAGAAAATGATATAAATCATTTACCATTTTTGGTAGCATGTCCGGAGCTCGAATGTCTCCACTCCACGATGCGACCATTATGGGAAAGTGGTCGGATAGGGCCTCCTCTATCGTTGTGGGTTGGACTTGCCGAGTTATTTATCTCTATTTCTATTGGGTTTTCCAAATCACTGGGCCTTCTCTATTGTTTTTTATTTTGTTGTTTATTTATTTATTTGTATTTCTGTTTTTTTTTGTTTTCTTTATGTTATGTTTTGTTATAACACAAATAAATATTATATAAATAATCTATTATAATTTATATATATATATATATATATATATATATATAATAATAATAATAATAATAATTCCTAACTCCTATCACCACTAATCTATAACTTATAACATCTAGCCTATAACCTTAATAAACCCTAACCTTTCTAGTCGATATCCCTAACTTTAATAATCCACATAACCACTAACCCACATAACAATGAAGATGACGATGATGAATATGATGATGACGACGAAAACGACAATGTTGATTATGGTGACGACGACGATGACGATGATGAATGCGATGAAAATGACGATGATGAGGAGGATTAGGATGCTAAAAATTTTGATTGCTGGTGGTGAAAATGGCGATGATGACCATGATGATGATGACAATGATGATATGATGATGATCAAGAAAATGTAAATGACGACGACGATGATGATAATGATGATGACGACGACGACGATGATGATGATGACTGGGACAATTATGATGAAGACGATGATGATGACGATGATGATAATGATGACAATGACAATGATCACGATGACAATGATGATGACGATATCGATGAAAATGTTGATTATGGTAATGAAAATTTGTTCAAACAATTTTCTTGTGATCAACTTGCCACAATTTATTCAAAAAAAACTCAAGGAAAGGATTAAAACAAATCCAATAGAAGAGTTGTGTTTGTTGGATGTTGTAGAGAAATCTCATTTATATTCTCTTCAATAGGCACAAGGTGAGTAACTTTATTTTTGTCCACTAAACCCTATAAAAATTAGCATTTGAATTCATTAAAGGTGAACATTCACTTATTGATTCATTTCTTTGATATATGATGAGTGTGCATTTTTATATGAAGAAAAACTAACCACGATTCCTTTTATAAATTCCTTTCATTATTATTCCTAAGGGAAATTAAGGGATGCTAACCTAATACCTCCATGGTAAATTTATTAGTATCCATGGAAACTACATTAAAACTTCAAGGAAAAGAGGGTTTGGTAAACCTTGGCTCTCCTATATTTGTCTTCAGATCCTAAGTTCATTCTAGGAGAATAACTTAAACTCTTATGCTAAGCCAATTGAAGGACATTGGAAACAAAAAATAAAATGAACACACTTTGATCATAATGGAAACACATCAACCTCTCAAAGTGAATGTTAGTTTGTATATTCGACAAAATACTTCAATGTTACTTTGACAATGAAACAAAATGAAATCTAAAAATGAGATAGCTAAGTTGAATATAAACTAAAATAAAAGATGGAATATTTATACCATAACCACAATTTGCAATTTAGAATTGAAGATTTGATTAAAATTTAGAAAACAAGAAAATGAATTCAAAAAACCAACATCAATTATGTTAGATAGGTGAGAAAGATGCAACAATTACCTATCAAAAACTTAGATAAMAAACCTCACAAAGAGCTTTGAAAACAAAATATTGAAACCAAAACCACTTGCAATGTTTAAAATATTTTTTTCATTATAACTTTAGAGATCCAAATTATCCATATGGTCCTCTTGTTACAAACTAAATCCCTATATTTATTGTCTTCTTGGAGTGATATTTTGAAATTCATCATATGCTTAAAATATAACTCCAAGGTTCAAACTATATCACCTTTAGAAATCCCAAAGGTCAATTGTACTTAATCCCTAAGTTCTATCTCCAAATTTTTGAATATAAACATTTGCAATTTTCGTTCTTTTTGACAAAATCCACTCTCTAGAAAAACACAAAGGGTTCACGATATAAAATAAGGATATAAACCATGATTGAAATAACAAACACTAACTTCTCTTTGGATGTAGTGTGGGAGAAAAGGTGGCATTCATTATATTCGTTACGAAATGTGTTGGTAGGTAAGGATTGGGTTGAAGATGTACTTCCTTTTGTACATACCATGATTGACTAATATTAAGGTTATTTTTAAGGCTATGTTCTTAATTTTCCATAGAGTATGAGAATTTGTCGGTATATTCATTGTAGAGAAACTTCACTTCTCTCAATGCAAAAATCTATCAACCCTACTATATTGATAAACTTGAACAAAAAATAACCAATGTAAATTCTTAGGATGAAAACATAAGCAAGGGGCAAGATAAACCTCACATTTTTTACAATATTAAAAATATAATTATAACTACTACTATAATATTACATACCCACATATAAGATAGCTATGCAACGAGATATAGTCACATCTTTAAAGAAAAGGGAACCTAGATGGATGCATTAACCACGACACATGAGGGAGAGGAATGAGGGGACATGCATAGACTACACATGAAATGGGTAGGGATGCAACATAAGGTGAATTAATAATTTAACACTGTCTTTTTGTAGTGATATTTACCTTGAGTTGAACTTTGGTAGATATGTGAAAGTCCCTTAATTACTGAATCAAATGTTTGAACATGGGTATGTTTATGTTATTTATATAATAAATGCATCATCATAAATTCTTTGTAGGTTCATGAAGAGTCTTGTAACTCATTAAGAGTGAAATTGATTGCAAGCATTGGTTTCTAATCATTTTGTTAATATGTTTTTGGAAGATAATTTTAGTTTGTAGAAATTTATTAGAAATGATTCAAGGTATGGTGAATTAATAAGTAATTCAACATAAACATTCTAGGTTATGCTCTTTATGTTGTAGATTGGATTGTTTAATTTTTGAGGGAAAATCCAAGGATATATATTTTTCTAGGAATATATTAAACGTAGATGCTACAAATGGGTTATTTTAAAAGCACTGTTTGAATTGAAACTCTAATAAAATTATTGCATTACCATTTTTGACCGAGGTTCTCATAAAGTTTGATCATTGTGAATAGTTTGGAATGTTGAAACATTTTTGTTCTCATTAATCTCCATGTGGCCAATGTGATGTAGCCCCCCTACTCCCTCGTAGGGCTACATGACCTCTCGGTCAAGGATCTTTGATTCTTGAGTCAACTGACCCTATGAAACCTTAATGGTATCCTTCTGTATCTAAACACATGCCCCTTAGGCTTCTTGGTGCAGGTCTAATAGCACCCCAACCTTTCCTCTCGCTCTCCTATGAAATCTCAGAGTATTGGGCATTAGTTCCTTTTTCTAATAAGCCCCCTCTTGATGTGACCTTGGGCGATGACCTCTCATGACCACGCAATTGCGGGTGTGACCAAAAGTGGTTTGGGATCAAAATACTTTTCAGCCCGTAATTATCTCCAAGCCTCCACGTGTCCTCTTGCCAAAACCATGGTCTCGATTGCGGACCACCCTCAACGTTTTAAAGTTCATGCAAATCCTATCCCCACAATGCTATGGGACCGTCGATCTCCCAATATTGACGGTTTGTCTAAACTAACATTTCATATCTACCCTTTTCAAATCCATGAACCATATATGCCCCTCCTAGATCAACGGATGTGATCTCCTTTGTGATTCTAGACTTTGGACTTTTCAAGTCTCAAACCCTTCTTTCCTTCGTACATCAATATTCTAGAGTTGACTATCTGCAGACACATGTCCTCCTAAATCAACAGCCCTACTTTTAATTCGGGTGTTTTACCTTTCAACGAGATCAGCGATCATGTGACACTCTTCTCGATCAACAGTTTAGACCTCCTTCGGGTCTTCGGACTTCTGAGATCTCAAATCTCAAACTTCACTTTTTTTCCCAATGGCTCTTACCTGAAGGCTATAATCCATTGATGCATGCCCACTTGATCTGATGATCAAGGATTACTTTAGGTCTTTACCCGGAGTACATGGATCTATGCCACGTATGTCTCTTAGATATGATGTCTATGAATTACTTTGGGACTTTACCCAGAGTCTACAGATTCATGCCACATCTCCTCTTGATCTGACAACTATGAATTACTTCAGGACTTTACTCGGAGTCCATAGATTCACGCCATGTCTCCTCTTGATGTAATGACTATGAATTACTTTGGGACTTTACTCGAAGTCCAAATATTCATGCCACGTATCCTCTTTATATGATGACTATGAATTACTTACGAAATTTACCCAGATTCCACAGATTCACGCCATGTCCCTTCTAGACCAAACAGTCTAGATTCACTTCGGACAATCTGACACTTGAGATTTCCTTCGACTCTCTGTCTCTTCGTTCTTAAGTAGTATCAAGTCCCAAGCTTGATTCCTCATAAACTCACAACATATGATGGATCAGATTCACTTGGTCGATCTGGCGCTTAATGTTTACTTCAGATGATCTGACGATTCAGATCTGCTTCGGATGATTGGACGATTGAGATTTTAATTCGGCTCTCCTACCCTCTAGAATTTGGAAATCTCAATTCTCAAACCTTAATAAGTTCTCTCTCCTGCGTGTGAGAAGAGATAAGGCTCATGCACCTTTCTCTAATCAAATGGTTGTTGATCCTTTGCACCGTGATCCAACAGCCACTATCTCTCCTCCTCCTGAGCTCCTGATTTATTCCAACTTAGAATATTTATCAGTCTTCAAATGTTTTGACCTTTTCTCCTCCTAAGAGTCTGACTCTTGGATCTTGTCAACACTTATGAAAGTGCTATCCCTTATGAGATTGATCCTTAAAGGAATTTGACTTCCCATGCACTCCTTCCATTCGGGGATTTTGATAACTCAGTTCAAAGGATTTCTTGAAAATAAATTCTTCTTGCCCTCCTGACGTTCCTCTATTTTGGTTCTTCGATGCTTGGTTTCTTCTTAACGTTGTGCACTGCTTGCACCTGGTTTAAGTTTCCTCTTCTCTCTCTTTGAACTCTTTCTGAGTCAATCTGAGACTCAGTCGACACACTCCTTGTGTTCGAGATTCACACCTTGCATACGATTTTCAAAAGAGAAGCAATTGAAACTTATCTAGTCTCATCATGAACTCATATGATCAACCTCTCTAAAAATCATATATGAATGAAAATGAACTAAATCACATACACATAATTCAACATTCATTCAATCACACATTAAAATAAACACAGTCCAAGATTTGGGACAATTCTGTCTGTTGTATACATTCATGAAACAAATTACATCATATTGTAGTTCTCCACTATGTCTTTCTTCTACCCTATTCTGCTCTGTTGATCCCTATATCATAATAATTTTAAAATGCAACAACAAACTATCTAAGGACTGGCTCTAGGAGCTCCCGTCATCTTGTCTGCAACCTAACCTATCAGGTCATAGTGGTTACCTACTTTGTCCTATTACAGTAACTACTAGTTATTACCAAATAAGAGACAACACTATATATCTGCAACCCCTTACAATCCTATACGAATTTACAAAACACGACATATTAAAAAAAAAAATCAAAAATATCTCAACAACTCGATTTACTCCTGAGTTAATTATTGATTTGAAATTTGGTGATGTTGAGATGTCATTTCTTTACCTCCACACTTGCGTATTTGACTTTGTAGGCGATGCTCCTGCATCATACACCTCTATTTAAAATTTTCATGGACTCATGTTCATGAGCTCCTGCACTGTTTTTCCATGCTTAAAAATATCAGGTTTTGTGACCCAACTTGAATCTTCCACTGGATGATCTTTCCACTTCACTAAATATTCGGGATATATCTTCCTCTTGGTTTTATTTCCAACTCTTTGTTCGATGATTTTATCCATCTGAGGTTTATTTGTTGTGGGCAATTTTTATTCCTACTGAACTTCCTTCTGATCATTTGATTCTCCTGCCTCATCTCTCTTGTAAGGATACAGGTCTGCAACATTGAATATCGGTGATATCCCAACATTGTTTGGCAACTCAATTTCATAAGCATTGGCTACGAATTTTCTAAGAATCATGCATGGTCCTATCTTCTTCATCTTCAACTTGTTATACGTTCCCCTTGGAAACCTTTCTTTTCTCAAATGAGATAAAACTTCATATCCAACTTCAAATTGAACTTATCTCCTCTTTTGATCAACTCTGCTCTTATATTTCAGGTTGTTGTCATGTATCTTCTCTTTGACTCTGTCATGGAGTTTATGCATTATTGTTGCAAAATCCTCTGCTCCAGCACTCCTGAATTCATCTTGATTCAGATCTCTCAACTCTGTAATACCTATTAGTTGTATTCCATACAAAATTTCAAATGGACTTTTCCCTCTGCTCCTATTCAATGAATTGTTGAATGAGAATTTTTCTTGTGCTAGAATATGTCCCCATTGTCGACCTTGCTCAGTGACTAAACTTCTAAAAAATGTTCCCAGACTCTTGTTTACTACTTCATTCTATCCATTTGTCTAAGGGTGATATGTTGAACTAAAGGATAATTTTGTCCCTAGCCTCTTCCATAGAATCCTCCAAAAGTGTCCTACAAATTTGGTGTCCCTGTCTAAGACTATGATCCTAGGCAATCCATGTAGTCTCACCACTTCTCTGAAAAATTAATTGGCTATGTTTGTAGCATCATTTGTTTTCTAGCATGGTATGAAATGTGCCATTTTTGAAAATCTGTCCACCACAACAAATATGGAATCGCTCCCTTTTTTAGTTCTAGGCAATCCCAATACAAAATCCATACTGATTGCATCCCACAGCCTCTCTGGAATTGGTAATGGATGATACAAACCAGTGTTTTGTTGTCTTCCTTTTGCATACTAAAAAATTCTTCATTTGTTCACAAACGTTTTCACCTCTTCCCTCATGCTCGACCAATAATATGAATTACTCAGTTGTGAAAATGTCTTATCATGGCCAAAATGTCTAGCTAAACCTCCATTGTGTTTCTCTTTCAAAAGGTTATCTCTCATTGAGAATTTCAGTATGCATAGTTGGCTTCCATTGAACAATAATCCATCCTGGATCAAATATTTAGTCCATGGGCTTCTATCTCCCAACAAAGTATTCTTGTAGGCCTCATAAGCTTCCTTAAAATCTTCATATTCTCTATACATCTCCTTGAGGTGTTCAAACCCTAAGGTCTCCACTTGGAATTCCTGTACAATCAAACTCCTCTTTCTCAAAGCATCTGCAACTTTGTTAGAAGTTCCAACAATATCCTTAATAACAAAAGTAAATTTTTTCATAAAGTCTACCCATTTAGCATGTCTCTGAGTCAACTTTTCTTGCCTAGTAATAAACGACAAAGCTTGGTTATCCCTATACAAGACAAATTCTTTAGGAATTAGATAGTGTCTCCACTTCTTTAAAGCTTGAATCACTGCATAAAATTATTTGTCATATGTGGAATAATTCTTCTTGGTTTCATTCAAATTCTCACTAAAATAAGAAATTGGCTTATTATCCTGACTCAAGACTGCTCCAATAGCTAATCCACTTGCATCACATCTCACTTGAAATGTTTTTCCAAAATTTGGTAAAACCAGAATTGGTTGTTCTGTGATCTTATCCTTCAACACTTCGAAACTTTTTTCAGCTTCCTCTATCCAACTGAGGGACTTGTGTTTCTTATTCATAGTGTCTAGCATGGGCATACATATACCACTAAAATTTATGATAAAATTTCTATAAAAAATTTCTAACCCATGAAAAATTCTTACCTCAAATATGTTTCTTGGCGATGGCCATTCTTTGATTACTCTCAAATTTTTTGGATCCATCTTCAATTCATTTGAAGTGATCACAAAACCCAAGTATATGATTTTTGTCTTCATAAAAGAGATTTTCTTTACATTTATCAACAATTTTTCCTGTTGCAATTTTTCCATCACTGATGTCAGATGTCTTCTTGTTCTCCCTATATCTTACTGAAGAGTAGTATGTCATCCAGATATAATATGACAAATTTCCCTATGAATTCTATAATACTTCATTCATTAATCTCATAAATGTTCTTGGTGCATTTTTCAACCCAAATGGCATGACCAACCATTCAAGCAATCCTTCATTTGTTTTAAATGTTGTTTTCCATTCATCTCCCTCTCTTATCCTTATTTGATGATATCCACTCTTGAGGTCTATCTTGGAAAAATAGATTTCTCCACTCGAACAATCCATCAAATCATTCATCATTGGAAAATGGAATCTATACCTAATGGTTATCTTTTTGATGGCTCTGGAATCTTTAGGCATTCTCCATCCCCCATCCTTCTTTGGACTTAACACAATCAATACTACACATGGTCTTAGACTTTCCTTGACTAAACCTTTATCCAATAAATCTTGGACTTGATTTTTGAATTCCTCATTCTCTCTTGGTGTCAACCTATAAGCTTCTTTGTTTGGTAAACTAGCTCCTGGAATAAGGTCAATATGATGGCTTATACTCCTAATGGGTGGCAATGAGTGAGATAACTCATCCACTACTATGTCAGCAAAGTTTTCTAACAGTTCCTGGATTTCATCAGGMAAATCTTCCACAAAAGTATTTGTAAGGGTAACTTTAGGCTTCCTTACTACAGAAAGCTGCATCTCTTTCTCCTTCTTGAATTCATTCAAGAGTTCCTTCCCACTCATGAGAAGTATACTCAAACTAGATTCCCTCTTTTGTTCTTTGTCTTCTATTGGTAACAACATATGTGTCCTACCATTATTTTCTAATTTATAAGTATTCTTCCTCCCATCATGAATAACTTTTCTGTCAAATTGCCATGGTCTCTCCAATAAAATATGACAGACATCCATAGGAATTACATCACATAATATTTCATCCCTATAACCTCCTATTTTAAATTCAACTTGGCATTGTTGACTTACCATTACTTGATGTCCTTTCTGCAACCATTATACCTTGTATGGGTTTGGATGTGCAGTTGTCTTCAGCTCCAGTTTCTCCACAATCTATGTGGATACTAGATTGTTAGCACTCCCACTGTCTATGATCACCTTGCAAACTCTATCTTTAATCTTGCAAGAATTTCTAAACAGACTTGTTCATTGAACTGGTTCCTCTACCTTCTTCTCTGGTTTAAGAATAAATCTCCTCATCATGAGGTTCTTTCCTCCTTTTGATGCTTCTGCTTCCACATGATTTTTTTCTTCAGCAATGTGTGCTTCACCTCCTCCTTCTTTCTTTCTCTTGGGACATTCCCAAGACTCGTGCCCCGATTTTCCATAGGTATAACATCTAACTTCACTTCCTTTGGCTCTTCCTCGTCATCTGGAAAAAGAGCTTATTCTTCCATGTTTTCATTCTTTATCACTTCCACCTTTCTCAAGGTGACTATGGTGTCTTCCAACTTCATGCTTCGGCTTCTGGAACTTCTCTCTAATGGTTCCCTTACCTATGCTTGAATTCCCTCCTCTATTTCCTTGGCTCTGTTTCCTAGCCAATTTTTCTTCAGATTTCAAGGTTGTTTGATAAGCATCCTCGACTTTACTAACATACATCATGTTGATCTCCTCTTGTATTTCATATCTCATTCCAATGATATACCTGGTTGTTTTTTCATCTTCATTCTCTTTATGTCCAGCCCTGTTGTTCGGTCTCTAAAATTCCTCAGTGTACTCCTTCACTGATAAGACTTTTTGTCTTAGGTTCTGCAATCTCCTGAATAGATTTATTTGGTAATATTTTGGGATAAAATTGTTTTTCATCTTGGCTACCATCCTATCCCAGTTCTTAATTTTATGCTTACATTTTCTCCTACGTTTGGGTTGTAGTTCATCCCACCATAGCGTTGCATGACCCTTCAGTCTTTTCACTGCATGATTCAACATCTTGTCTTCTTCGATATCTTTGTAACGAAGTATTTTTCCATAACATGTACACAATCTAACAATTCTTCAACTTTTAAATTTCCTTCATACATTGGTACCTCTATTCTTTCTCTCGCTCATATTCTTGAAACAAATTTCAATAAGCGATCTTGTGCAACATCCTCTGCTACATGTTCTTCGACCTCTATCTCTTCGATCTCAGCTTCACTGATATCTCCATTGTCTGGTGCTCTTCTATGAGTTGTTTCCATGGCGTCTAGTCTCATCCGGATTCACCTCATTTCTTCTTTCATTTCTGGATTCTCTCTACACCTCCTGGGTGGCATGATTCCACTACATCACCTTCTAATGCTTACAAACAGAAATCAAATTTTCTTGATACCAACATTGATACCAATTTACCTCCTTTCAGATTTGTCTTCTATCTGCAAACAAACTCAATATTATCTCTGATACCACCTGATGCAACCCCCCTACTCCCTCATAGGGGTACATGAATTCCCAGTCAAGGATCTCTGATTATTGAGTCAAATGAACCTATGAAACCTTATTGGTATCCTTATGTATCTAAACATGGGGCCTTTTGGCTTCTTGGTGCAGGTATAATAGCACCCACAACCTTCCCTCTCCCTCTCTTGTGAAATCTTAGAGTACTGGGAATTAGCTCCTTTTTTTTATAAGCCCCTTCTTGATGTGACCTTGGGTGATGACCTCTCATGACCATGCAATTACGAGCACAACCAAAAGTAGTTTGGGATCAAACTAATTTTCAGCCCACAATTATTTCAAGCCTCCACGTGTCCTCTTTCCAAAACCATGGTCTAGATTGTGGCCCACCCTCAATGTTTTAAAGTTCACGCAACTCCTATCCCCACAATGCTACGGGACCATCGATCTCCCGATCTTGATGATACTGTCTGAACTGATGGTTCAGATCTACCCTTTTCAAATCCATGGACCATATCTCCCCCTCCTAAATCAACGGACCTAATCTCCTTCGTGATTCTGTACTTCAGACTTTTCAAGTCTCAAACCTTTCTTTCCTTCGTCTGTCAATCTTTAGGAGTTGAATATATGCGGACACCTGTCCTCCTAAATAAATGACCCTGATTCTACTTCAGGTGTTTTACCTTTCAACTAGATCAACAGTCTTGTGACCCTCTTCTTGATCAATGGTCGAGATCTCCTTCAGGTCTTCAGACTTCTGAGATCTCAAATCTCAAACTTCATCATTTTACCCAATGGCTCTTATCCGAAGGCTATAATCCACTAATGTGTGTCCACTTGATTTGATGATCTAGGATTACTTCATGTCTTTACCCGTAATGCATGGATATATGCCACATATCTCTCTTATATTTGATGGATATGAATTACTTCGGGACTTTACTAGGGGTCCAAAAATTCATGCCATGTCTACTCTTGATCTGACAGCTATGAATTACTTCGTTACTTTACCTGGAGTCCATAGATTCATGCCACGTCTCCTCTTGATCTAACGACTATGAATTACTTTGAGACTTTACTCAAAGTCCACAGATTCATGCCACGTCTCCTCTTTATTTGAGGGCTATGAACTACTTCAGAACTTTACCCAGCGTTCACAGATTCACACCACGTCCCTTCTGGATTAGACGGTCCATATTCACTTCGGATGATCTGATGCTTGATATTTGCTTGGACTCTCTGGCTCTTCGCGCTTCGGGAGTCTCAAGTCCCAAGATTTCTTTCTCCTAAACTCATGGTATCTGAAGGCTCAGATTCAGTTGGTCGATCCAACGCTTAAGGTTTACTTTGTATGATCTGATGGTTTAGATCTGCTTCRGATGATCAGATGATTGAGATTTTACTTCAGCTCTCCGGCCCTCCAGACTTCATAAATCTCAATTCTCAAACCTTGGTAAGTTATCTCTCCTGCGTGTGAGAAGTGTTAAGGATCGTGCACCTTGCTCTGATCAAATGGTTTTTGATCCTTTTCATTGTTATCCAATGGCCACTGTCGCTCCTCCTCCTCAACTCCTAATTTCTTCTGACTTAGAATATTTATCAGTCTTCAAAGGTTTCGACCTTTTCTCCTCCTACAAGTCTAACTCTTAGATATCGTCAACACTTATGAAAGTGATATCCCTTATGAGATTGATCCTTAAATTATTCCAACTTCCCACACACTCCTTGCATTTGGGGATTTCGATAACTCAGTTTGAAGGATTTCTTGAAAATAAATTCTTCTCACCCTCCTAGCATTCCTTTGTTTTGGTTCTTCTATGCTTGGTCGCTTCTTGATGTTGTGCACTCCTTGCACCTAGTCTAGTTTCCTCTTCTCTCTCTCTGAACACTTTCTAAGTCAATATTAGACTCAGTCGACGCACTCCTTGCGTTCGAGATGCACACCTTGCATACAAGTTTTAGAAGAGAAGTAATTAAAACTTATCCAGTCTCATCACGAACTCATACGATTAACCTCTCTAACAATAATATATGAATGAAAATGAACTAAATCACATACATAGAATGCAACATTCATTCAATCACACATTAAAATGAACACAGTCCAAGATTTGGGACAATTTTGTCTATTCTATTCATTCATGAAACAAATTACATCATATTGCAGTTCTCCTCTACGTATTTCTTCTACCATATTTTTCTCTACTGATCCCTATCTCATAATAATTTTACAATGCAACAACAAACTATATAAGGATTGGCTCCACGAGCTCCCGTCATTTTGTCTGCAACCTATCCTATTAGGTCATAACGGTTACCTACTTTGCCCTATTGCAATAAATAGCATTTATTGCCAGATAAGAGCCAACACTGTAACAACCTAATATTTTTAAACATCATTTAAGTTTCATAAACATTTTATTTAGTAAACTGAAACAATAACTTCCTAGCATAATATTGATTTTCATAACAGCAACTTCAGTAACTTAGATTTATTAATAAATACTGATTTCATGGCAGAAAGAAATAAATACATAACTTAACAAAGTACATGGTTCTGATGCTAATTCATGTTGCCTCTGTGCCTTGTT
>SNQJ01S0002438.1:110534-156762 GCA_010110895.2 Picea sitchensis | reverse complement strand
GAAAATGGGGAGTGTTGAGTCCAAAGTTCGGATTTGGAGATTGTGTAGTTGAGAGTTAGTGGATAGACTTCTGAAATGAAGGAACAAGTGAGCCAAAACCAGATCTAAATCCATAGCCAGGGACCAGAGCCATAGCCAAGGACTAGAGCCAGTAGCTAGAGCCACGAACCAGAGCTAGTGGTAGAGTCAGAGTTGTTGCTGGGAGCCAGAGTCAGATCCATGTTCTAGAGGAGGAGACAGAAGTACATTGATCCATATTGGTTTCCTTGAGCTTTTGGGGACCAAAAGCTTCTCAATGGGGAGGTGTGATCTGAAATGGATCTGGACCGATGAATGGGTGTAAGACTCGGTATTTGTAATACTAAATTGACAATTAATGAAGGTCAATAAACCTTGTAAAGAAATGTAAATTGGAAAGTCTAATAAGAAAAAAAATGAGAACGTGAGAGGAAAATGCAGAATTAACTGTAATTTAAAAATTGAATAGGAGAGAAGGTTGAGTTATGGGAAATGAAGGGTTAAGGATGTTGGCCTTCCCCCTACCCCCCAACTCTCCCCATTTATTCCCTCACTCTCATTTTTATGGGTATTTTGGCCAGCAGGGAAAGAGGTGGAGGAATCCAAGACCACATTCTAACCAAATATTTCCATGATGAAAATACCAAGCCCCATTCGAAGCTGGTTTTTCCCGTTTGGGTTTCTAGTGAAAAATTTGTGATTTTGATGGTGATTGGTTGTTTTTTATTTCATTATGTTGATCATTAGTTTGTTGTTTATTTCATTTTTGAGATGAGACATGGATTCCATGCGTTTAATTGATGCCTATAATTGGGTTTTAATGAGAATGAAGAACCACGACCACTCTCGATTTTCCATCATCCATTTCTTGTCAAATTCGAAGACTAGTGGATATTGAAATTGTTTTTCGAACAAATTTGCATTTCCTGGGAACCTACAGGGACTATAATTCTCGCTCCTTGGGCAGTTGAATTGTTCATTGATTTGTTGATTTCCCTTGATAGTCCATTCCTTCCTTTGTTGGTCGACTTAGCTTCCCCTCGACCGACTTGAATACCATTAGGTCGAAGTATTTAGTGCTAGGGTACTTAAATTACTTGCCATTTCAAATTTAAGGCTATTGGGGCGTATGAACATTCCCATAGGTCATACGTCTCACTTCTGGGCAAATTCCTCCCTCACATAGTTGTAATTTATTACCTGGAGCAATCCTTCATTTCCTTGGGTCGATTGGACTTCATCCCAGTCGAATTTATTTTGTGGAGTCAATTGTTTATCCCCGACCGACTTAATTTCCTATTTGGTTGATTTACAGTGCAAGTCTACTCACACTACAATCTTGGTCAACTTTTACTTACCCAACCAACATAATCGCCTTTGTTGGTCGAATTCAGTTACTTGGTCGACTTACAGTTCAGTCAAAGTCGACTTTGATTTAATTAGTCGATTTGACTTTCGTCGGGTCGGATTCACTCAGTTGGTCGACTTTATTTTTTTTAGACGAGCCACCATATTTTTGTGTGTTTATAAATACTACAGGGTGTATTCAAAATTTATTGGGCAAAATGCTACTTGCATGGGCGTTTCTAGAAGTGGATAGGCATTTCTAGATGTCACAGGGCATTTTTAGAAGTGGATGGGCGAAATTCTATTTGCCTGGGTGGATTTCCAATTGCATGGGCATATTTAGGTATTGCCTAGGTGTATCTAGAAGTTGTTGGGCAAATTTAGAAGTTGTCGAGTGTATTTAGAAGTTGTTGGGTGCAATAGATGTTGTCGGATGTGTTATGATGTTGTCATGATGTTTTTTAGATGTTGTGGTTTGTCCAATTCTCCCTTTAGACAATTTTGTTCACTGATGGTTTTCCAATTCACCCTCTGATCATTTCTCTCCTCTGTTAGTCGACCCAACTTGACCATTGAGTATTTTTCTTTGTTGTTGGTCAGTTCATTCCATCGGGATAATTTTCCCCTTATTTATTTAACCGACTTCACTTACTATTCCATTTAGATTATGCTTTAGTTGATTGGGTTGTCTCTTGGTTGATTCATCTACTTGGTGAACATGGGATTGGTAACTCTGTGATGAGAAAAAATACAAGCCACTGAACAACAAGCTATCCAAAGTAGAGACCTAAGATTGGTTGGCTCCTTGAGAACAACGATTTATCACTGTTTCATTGGCATTTAATTCCTTATGTGTAGACAATCTAAGAGCATAGGGGATTGTAGTCAATTGTCTCCATTGGTTGCACAAAGAGGACCCTGTAGTGATTAAAAGGACAAAGGCTACACCGTGGAAAAAGAACTCCCAGAGCATCATAATCTAGTCACTAGCTTCATAATATTTGAAGCAAACAGGAAGAGAGATTATAGAGCAGCACAAAGGAACACAGGCCTAGTGGTTCTTGTGTAGACAGAGCTATATATAAGACTGAGATAGAGATGAAATAATATATGTGGTGTTGAAGCAAGTGGGATATATGCCTCTCGTTTACGGATCAATGAAGTGGCATGTTCCTACTAATGTCATTGAAGTTAGGAGATTTGTTGAAGAAACAAGGTACCTATGAAAGTTCATAACATCATTTTCAATGATAGTTGCACCAATCCACGCCATAACAACCAGTGGTGAGAGTTTCTAGTTGGGAAAGAATCAACAAAAATATTTCAACGAGTTGAAACGAAAGATCATTCAAGCACCAGTTATTGCATTGACTAACTTACATAAACCTTTCAAAGTGGATATAGATGCAAGTGGGTATGCTATGGGAGCAGTTTTGATGCAAAGGGGTAAGTTGGTATGCTATCATTCTTAGATGTTCATGGGGGAGTTTTGAACTACCCTACCTATGATAAGTAACTATATGCCCCAATTCAAGTTATTAAGAAGTGGAAGAACTATATAATGGGAAAGGAAACCATTATCCACATTGATCATCAGTGACTGCGGTATTTGCAGGCCTAGAGTAAGCTTTACCAAAATAGACATTACAAGTGGATAGGGTTTTTGCAATACTTTCATCTAGTCATCAAATATAAGAATGAAACACTACTAAGTTGGAACACATGGTTTCAAGGCCATCCATATCCAATATTATAGCTTTGAGAACTCTTATGCACATGGAGCCTTTTATGCATGATGCATATAAAGAGGCATACATATAGAAGGTGAGGAATTTAAAGAGGTGTTCCAACAGATCTAGGGCCAAATTCGTATAGAAGAAGGTGGTAGTGAGGTGGATTATCATCTCTAGAATGAGTTGCTCTACAAGATAGACATGCTTTATGTCCCTAAAGGTGAAAGCTTGCAACTTATCAGAGAGGTTCACAGCTACAAGGTTGCAATACATTTTGGTGTTGGGAAGAAAGTTTTCAACTTACAAAGGTATGTGTATTGGCCCAAAATGCAAGAAGATGTAGCTCAATATATTACAGGATGCATAGTTTTTTGTACCATCAAGCCTGGTAATAGAAAGCAAGGTTTATACCCTTACATGTACCCACTCAACCTTGGGGAAGTATTTCCATGGATTTTACGGATGGTTTGCCAATAACTAGGAAGGAACATGACTATCTATTTGTGGTAGTTGACAGGTTCAAAAAAATGTGCATTCTCATGCCTTGTAAAAAGACCATGAAAGGATAAGAAATGACAAATGTGTTCTTGGAATAGGTTTGGGGGAATTTTGGGAATACCAAGGAGCATCATCTCAAACAAGGATACCATATTTCTTAGTGCCTTTTGGACTACAATTTGGGAGAAGATGAACATGAAGTTGAAGATATCAACAACAATCCATCCACATATAGATGAGTCGATAGAATTAGTCAATAAAACATTGGTACATATTTTGAGGGATTACAATTTGAAGCATCTGAAGACTTGGGATGAAAATCTGATCTACATTCAACACTCTTATAATAGAGTAGTCCATACTTCTACTATTAATTCCCCTTTTGAAACTTGATTTGGATATTTTCCACCTTCACCCTTGAATGTTGTCTATGGAAAACAAGGATGAGTGAGGAGAAGCGTTGAAAGTGGAGAATTTTGTTGAAAATATTGTCTAGATGCATTTACATGTATAGGAGACACCAAAGGAGTCACAAGAAAGATACAAGGCCCAACATGATTAGCACATAATAAAGAAATCATTCAAAGTGGAAGAGAGAGTTTAGTTAAAAATGAAAAATGTAATACTACAGGATCTTGGTAAGAAGATCAAGGCTCTATGGTATGGTCCTTTTGAAGTACTAGAGAAGGTGGGTGATAATGCCTACAACCTTAGTCTACCCCCTTACATGCACATTTACTTAGTAGTGAATGTGGAGATTTTGAAACTCTATGAGACCTCCATGTTGGATCAGAAAACGAAGTAGGTCCTACCTACCATAGATGACTTAGCACCAAAATCTCAAGTAGAGTTGGAATTTTTTTTTCAAAACTACTAGATAGGGGCAACATGACCTTTGGCAGATTGGGTTGAGAGGACAACTTCCAAGCAAGGCAAAATCGTACTCCAATGAGAAGGAAGAGGAAAAAATATTTCACCTCGTTCAGCAAAATATTTTGGGGACCAAAAGCCTCCCTAAATGGGGAGGTATGATCCAAAATGGATCATCATATAAATGGATCATCATATAATTTTTCATCTATATTAGTACTTTGTGGGTGGAAAAATTAGAGGAATTGGCTTGGAGGACCCATTTTAGTAGTAGGTCCTAGTTTGGAAATTTGGGGTCTGGAACCTTCCAGATCCATTTTGAGGCATCAAATGACATTCTTGAGGGGGGGACAAAACTTTGTGAGCATATCTCATAGTCCCTCGACACTATTCTACACATCAATACCTTTCCAATTGTGTAAAAATCACCTCAATCAGAGCTAGTATGTGGAAATTATGCCTCTCACAAGTTAACCTACCTTATTGACCACTATGGTACGAGTGGATGCCACACTAGCCCCCATTACTCACACATGTAGGGCTAGCCACATGTGGACTTTCAAGAAGATTCTAGAGGGTCCAAAACCTTGTTATTAATTAAGGGTTGAGTATGCAAAAACCCTAACCCTAGATGGCTATCAGGCTATGTTAAATATTGGGCTAGTAGGAAGAAAAATGGTTCCATTCTTTAGCATTGTACTTGTTACATAGTCGAGCAAAGAATATAGGAGTGGTATTTTGAGAGCATAAAAAAGGAGGTAGGAGATTCTATAGCAGTCATTCGAGCCACAGTGTTAAAGAAAATCTCCATAGTGAGTGCCCCTTTCTTTGTACTTGTGTTTTATTACTCAAGAAAATAGAGCAGAGCATAGGCCTCACCTTCTAGCTAGGTTTTCTTCTGTATCGGGTTTCCCAGGATACATCTTGTGTTCATATGTGTGGATGGTGTGTTCATTTTATTATTATTTTTTTTCATTTCAATTATCTTCATAATTTGAGCAATAAGCTAGTAACAATTAATTTGGGAGCTAAGGAAATAATTTGCAAAATCTAAGATTTCAAAATATTATAAGATCTGTTTTGATGAATTGTTCCAATGGAATATCCATGGTATTTTATATATTACCAAGCCAAGCTACGAGGCCATCAAGGCAAAGGAAATGGACCATGGATACTTAGGTCACTCATCCACCCCAATTTCTCTTATTCTCAACCAAGATGTTCACCATAAAACTCTCCAAGCAATATTCTAGCCAAACCATCCATGAAAATTTCTTCTATTACGCCACACAACATCATAAGTATACCCTTTCCCTTTTAAATAGTCCCTCATTCATACTAGAAGGTATTTCCTTTCTCTACTCAACAGTCCCTTGAAAAACCCTTCACCCTCTTTAGCATTCTTAGTGTATGCAAAATAAGTCCAATTTGCAATTTGCCTTCATGATCAACCCATTAAAGTCATCTATTGGATCTTAAAAACTTAATGAGTAGTAATCTATAGGGAATCGTAATGGTTTCCTATTGACCATGTTGTTGTGTCCCCGCAGTTTTCCTTCTGATCGTGTGCCTCTTGAGAGCGTGCGACACTGTGACGTTTCTCACTTGTCTACTTGGCACCACCAAGGATACTTCATCCAAACTATGCCTCTTCACCTAGATCATACTCATACTCCATTCTAGGCTACCGACGAGTCACACTCCTACTCTAGTGAAACTCTTATATACTTAGAAATTGTTAGTAGTTTAACACTTAGTAATATTTAAGCATGCATCCATGAACATGAGAAGACTTGTGAAACGGACAAGAGAAACATAGATATAGTGCGGGAGGTGTTATAGAACAAGTTGTAGGTTGGGAAAAGCCCGACCCAACCACAAAATAAAGTGCTACAACTTGGGAATCCTACACCCAATGTCACCTCGATGTAGGTCTCGCACTTCAAGGGTGATTAGGTCACTCTAGGGAGGTGATCTCGATAACCCTAGGGGGAATGAGATGGGGATGGATAGAGATGGAAGTGGATCCCCTAGAGGTCAAATCTAAATGGAGTGAAATGTGGGAATATATTCCTTGTAATTCAAGTGATTGTTTCCCCAAATATATAATACTTCTTCAGATGATTGTACCTGCCCGAGACACAAGAAAATCTGACTTGCAATGATATATGTTAGTATGGATTAACAATTTAACATTGTTGTCCCTAATCTGCAACAATAGATGACAATTTATATCAGCAAATAAAGCATCTAAATCAACATACAAATATCTAAACTAGTTAAGCAAATCAACATCAAGATTAGCAATGAATATAGGCTGAAAAATGGCACTTAAGAGGCAAGAGAAGATGGTTGTTGTAAACATGTATTTTCTGCAGAAAATTGCAGCCTTATGGTTGTATCTTTCAGTCACTTATATCAACAAATTACACCATCAAAATATGCCAACAGTTATCCCAAAATATGTGCCCTAGTTAGTAGAGTAAATGAGCAAAATTTAGGAGCTAGTCTAGGGTTAGTTTAGGAGTTATGGTTAGTAGTTTATCTAGGTTAGATCAGCCCTAATGGTTGTAGGTTAGGGTTTGTAACAACAAGTAAAGTAGTGGGAGAGATGGGACGCCCTAGTAGGGGAAGACTCCTCTCAATGATGCAAACCAACTCCAAGCAAGAGATCTTTCAAAAGATAAAAATCCATGTTTCTCAAGGCAATGATTTTATATCTCCAATGCAAAAAATAGATGACTAGTGCCTTTACTATTGGGTTAATGGAGTCAAATAAATGAACTAGAGATGCTACTTCCTTGGGGGTGTAAATCCTCTTACTTCGCAAGGAAAGTATCTCTAGTTAGGGTTTAAGAATGAGGGGTGTAAATCCTCTTACTTCCTCAGACAAACCCTTGCAACATCAATGAAATTTAGGTAATAAATGATGGACACTAGAGTGGGGGTGTAAATACTCTTATTTCCCACTTATCTCCTAGCACAACAATCCTTGACTTGAAACAATGATAGCATAAGAGTAAAAGACCATACCAAAATCAAGAAAGATGCTAAGATAATCCACCATAAAAGCTACAAAGCATTCCTCCAAGGCTAACACCTCACTCCTCCATCAACCGTTCACAATAAATAGACATAAACAAGTGCACAAGAGACAAATATAGTCAAGTATAGCGAAAATTTCATATCCAAGTCCTCTCACAAGAGGGAGAGTTATGTTTAAATGAGATATTATGATCTCTTATTTATACAAATTATCACTAAGGTGACTTGTCTATAAATTAAGGGGTAAACCACAAGACTAGGGGTAAACAAACCTAATCTTTCCCCCTTTAACAAAGTAATATTAAACAATTCATTTAAAGTTTCACTTTTGCACAAATAAACCATAATTTTACATGGATGTCTCCCCTTTAGGGGATGTTTTTCCACTTAGAAGAAGTCATTGGTGTGGAAGAAACATGGGTAGGCCTCCAAAGGTCACATGTCAAGCATATAGGCAATGCCCTCATGGTGAAGACCTCCTCCTTCTCAAAAATTCCATGTGTCAATGAGTGGCTAAATCACCACCAATCCCTAACCCCCTAGATGACATCATGCTAAAAAAGGAGACGTTTTTCCTTTCCTAGGTAAAACGTTTGGAATGTGGGGGATAGGATACATCGTCCAAGTCATATTCAAGGCCTTTCAAGTTTGATCTTCTTCATCTGGCATGTGGGCCCTTGGCATCCAACCTGTGGGCTTGCAACCCCATGGAAGCCCAAGCTAGGATTGTTCTCCCAAAATTTTCCACCAACTAGGTCTAGCAAAGACAAATGAGCATGCCCTCCAAGGATCTTAAGTCATAACATCATGATAAGTGAATCCAATCAATAAATGAGCCACCTAAGAATTTTCATAAAATATCACTATATCAAACAATTAATTACTCAAAGACATTATGCGACTTGATAATCTTGAATATGGGAGGGTTGACGAGGTGTCCTATTGGATAGATCTTGCCCTAGGTAAAGGAGAGTTTCCAAGAGATCCCTCTCTAAGCCATGTAAAGTGAATGAAGTGGTTGGGGTCAAGACTCAATGGGTATAGGGCTCATGACATACAAGGGGTCTCAGTGTCTCATTCATGGGTGTCTTTGTAGAGGGTGTGTGGTACCTTCATTCGCAATGCACTTTTTCCAAACCCATTAATTTCCATTAATTTATTCTTTCATAATTTTAAGGAGAGGTTGAAGGTCATTGCCATGGTGTTGTGACCAGATATTGGCAATGTCACCCACAAACACCTAGTAGAAATGAGAAGGTTGGCTTGTGATGAGACCCCCTTTCTCTCAGCCATCCAACTGAGATCCACTACCCTGGTTTGGTGACCAAATGATGGAAATTTCATACCACTAGGTATTCATGGATGTGATAGGTCGGCTCGCGATGAGACCTCCTATCCTTCAACTAACCTTTTAAGCATTCTTTATTATATTGTGGGTCCCCTTTACTCAAATATAAGTGTTTCGCTGCTTTCTTGGGTGATTCCTGGGTGAAGCATCTGGAAGGTTCATATAAGACTTTTATCTTTTACCCAACATCAATCCCTCTAGGCCTTCATCCCCTTCTTCCCATAGAATGAGGGACAACCCCTTCTCGGGTCAATACACCCTAAAATCCTAAGAGATAAGGAAATGGAGGGGAATAATTATGGAAAGTAGTAAGTATGGTCGAGAATAGTGTGATGGATCTTTAAGGGAGTTACTAGTAGTAAAACCATCCCCAAGGAAGACCATTTACTAGGGCACAATGTCAACCACCAAGGTGAAGGAGGGAAAAAGGAATAATGTCCAAGAATATATCATGAAATCTAGAGCAATCTAAGATACAACATACTCAATCGGCTTAAATATTGAAATGATTCTCACCATAACATTGACTTGTACCTCATGGAGCAAGGCCCATTGCCTTCCGGAAGCCAKTTGATGTGGTGGATGCTATCTGGAAATCTATGACCATCTATGGTGGTGAGAGGGGTTTCCATTTGTGCAAAAGGGTACTACTAGTCATGTAGTCTCTTGACACTCTATATCTGCAACCTGAGGGCCTCGAGACATAATCTCCTTAGTTATCCACAAAATGGGGATAACATTTGGCTCCTACATGGGGACATGTACATGTTGTAGAGTGCATGAGAACCACAATATATCCTCGTAGACATGTTCTTGTAAGGAAACACCAAACTGTCAAGTGCAGGATGGCCTACTCATCCTTGTTCTCATGTGATCATAATCAAAACCAACTAAGCTAGAAAAATAAAATTTTGACATTTTTTCAAAAAACTTTAAGCTAAGCATGAAATCAATATGCAAGTAGAGAAAAATGAAAATGAAATGCATCTAAACTACTATGAGCAATCGAGATGCAAATGCAAGGAATCAAAATGACTTACCTACTTGCCTGGGGCATGGGCCCTGAAAAAGTCATGTGACCTAGATGTGAGGTTGGAGAAGAGATCCATCTACTGGTAGTGGCATCTTCCTCCCATCTAATGTTTTCAGATAGTACCTTTCTTTGTCAGCCTTCTTCTTGATGATGTAAAGGACAAGCCATGAATTGTAGTATTTTTTTTTTATATTTGGGCTTGCCATTCCTTTTTTCCCACATGATCATAAGACTTCCTTCATTTAAATCTATGCAAGGTGTATTCTCATCATGTGGAGGATCTGTGTGGATTGTCTCTTTGACGATTTCTTCATGTTTCTGATCTTCTTTCTTCAAAATTTGGATACACCCTGGTTCATTTCCATGGTATTTTGAAAGTTTCTCTTTGTATTGACCTATCCATGGAAGAAGCATGTCTATGGAGTCCTCCTGCATAAAGGGTAGCTCAGACGGATCATACTCAATAGTTTGTGGGAGCACATCATAATCACATTCCCTGGCATAATCAGGACCATCAGGATCCATCACGTGTCTATCATCTTCCTCTTGATTGTATAGTATCTGAAAAGTGTCATCTCTCATAGGAATGTGTGCATGGGTGAGATCCAAGCTAAGGAAATCCCCAAGAGTAGTGGACTAGCTCCTAGATAAGAGAATACTCCAAGCATTTGGAATGTCGATCACTATTATGTTCATGAGAATGTTGATATGTGGAAAGTCAATCAGGAAAACCTCAATTTCCTCACATACCCCAAGAACTTTGACCCTTTTGGAATCAATACCACATACATTGCCATAAGGTCGGGTTGTCTTCAAACCAAGTTGTTTCATTACCTTCAATTATATGACATTTGTTGAGTCCCTTGAATCAAACATGCAGTTGTTCAAGTGGATGCCATTAATGCCTAATGAAATATAGAAAGGAGGGTTCTTGTCCCTTGGATGATCGAGATACATAGTATTCAAAATGATGGGAGGATCCTCCTTTTTGGTTGGCATTTGTAAGACTTTCAAAATTTATGTTTTCACGGAAGATATTTTACACATCTCTGTCACTGGGACCGTCATATTTAGTTTTCCAAACATGCTTGCAACATCTATATTTAACTGAATATCATATGTAGTAGTTGGCTTAGGAAGCAACTCACATATCGACGATGGAGGTAGTGGAGCCACCTTTTCTGCTGATGGAAGAGGAGTATCAGGCTGTGACAGAGGGGATAAAGTATTTTTTCTTCTGGTGTAGGTTAGAATTCCCTTCCTCCTTAATTATTTTTTTGATCATGTGTCAATTTATTTAAGGCCTCGACCCTCCCCTCTATTTCTCCTATTATTTTGGCTTCATTGATATGTTCTTGGGTAACATGTTCCTCATCGAAATTGCAAATCATGAAGTTTATGTCATCATGATAACTTTCGTCTCATTGGGGACACTTATATTCTTTGTGGGATTCTTGGCATGGGAGACACCAATCTTCTATAGCAATTGTCACAACAGGTTTCAAAGTATCTGGGGCCTTTGCCTCTTGTTGAGGTCTTGGTTTCCAACCGGTGGAATCTCTCTGATGTCTAGAAAACTCAGGTCTGGGAGCAGATTGATTTATTTTCATAGTAGTCATACAGTTCATAAGCTGATTATGCACCTAAACGAACTGAGTATTCATTTGGTCTATCTTCTGAGTCAAGAGAGCAATCAGATCAGGAACATTGTTGTTGGAAACCTTTGTTCTTTCTTATGTCTTGGTACAAGGGTACTAAAAAGGTTCTATTTTTTAATCAAGGAGATTATCTTCAATGTCGATATTGAACTCTTTAGCCTCTGCCAATTATGTGGGATTTTTATCTTTGAGAATGTATCAGAACTTCCCTTCAAAATCATTCATGAAAATGAGACAAACTGATGATGATGTAGGACAGTAATCTGTTGGAATTTGATTGTACAACCTGTCAAATCTGGAAATGAATTGATTTACTGTTTCATTCTCCTTTTTCTTGATTTGATTGAACTGAGTCCCAAGTGTCCCACCATCTTCCTTTTTCAACCATTTGCTTTTGAACAAGTTGGAAAAAACATCATAGGATGTGATATGATTATCAGGGAGTCCTTTGAACCAATCAACGACTTCTTCAGTCAATGATGAAGCAAATAACCTCACGGCCACATCTTCATGATCAATACATGCATTGTCCATGTCTTGTCCCATGACATAAATGTGGTCTTCAGCAGTTATCACATTGTTTCCTGGGAACTTTGGCAACCACTTGTTGAATTTTGTTGGCATCTTGTTAGGGTAACTTTGGGTATTGGCCATGTTAAGGGGTTTGTAGAGGTACCTTTCCCAAGGGTGACCCATTGGAATAAGAGGAAAGGTATTATGGAAAAGGGTTTTAACAATGGGAGACTTGAGAGGAGGCCTTCTTTCATCAATGAGTGGCTACATCACCACCAATCCCTAACCCCCTAGATGATGTCATGCTAAAAAGGGAGACATTTTGCCTCTCCTAGGTAAAACGTTTGGCATGTGGGGGCTAGGATACATCATCCAAGTCATCTTCAAGGCCTTTCAAGTTTAATCTTCTTCATCCAATATGTAGGCCCTTGGCATCCAACCTGTGGGCTTGCAGCCCCACGGAAGCCCAAGCTAGGCTTGGTCTCCCAAAACTATCCACCAACTAGGTCCTGCAAAGACAAATGAGCACGCCCTCCAAGGATCTCAAGTCATAACATCATGATAAGTGAATCCAATCAATAAATGAGCCACCTAAGCATGTGCATCAAATATCATTATATCAAACAATTAATTTCTCAAAGACACTAGTGACTTGTCAAGCTTGAATATGGGAAGGTTGACGAGGTATCTTATTGGGTAGATCTTTCCCTAGGTCAAGGAGAGTTTCAAAGAGATCCCTCTCTAAGCCATGTAAAGTGAATGAAGTGGTTGGGCTTAAGACTCAATGGGTATAGGGCTCATGACATACAAGGGGTCATAGTGTCTCATTCATGGGTGCCTTTGTAGAGGGTGTGTGGTACATTCATCTGCAATGCACTTTTTCCAAGCCCATTAATTGTCATTCTTTTATTCTTTCATAATTTTAAGGAGAGGTTGAAGGTCACTGCCTTGGCATGGTGACCATATAATGGCAATGCCACCCACAAACACCTAGTGGAAATGAGAAGGTTGGCTCGTGATGAGACCCCCTTTCTCTCATCCATGCAACTGAGAGCCATTACCCTAGTTTGGTGACCAGATGATGGCAATGCCATACCACTAGATATTCATGGACGTGATAGGTTGGCTTGTGATGAGACCTCCTATATTTCAACTAACCTTTTAAGCATTCTTTATTATATTGTGGGTCCCCTTTACTCAAAGATAAGTGTTTCACTACTTTCTTGGGTGATCCCAGGGTGAATCATCTAGAAGGTTCATATAAGGCTTTTATCGTTTACCCAACATCAATCCCTCTAGGCCTTCATCCCCTTCTTTCCATATAATGAGGGACAACCCCTTCTCGAGTCAATACACCCTAATATCCCAAGAGATAAGGAAATGGAGGGTAATAATGATGGAAAGTGGTAAGTATGGTCGAGAAAGGTATGATGGCTCTTTAAGGGAGTTCCTAGTAGCAAACCCATCCCCAAGGAAGACCAATTACTAGGGCACAATGTCAACCACCAAGGTGAAGCAGGGAAAAAGGCATAATGTCCAAGCATATATCATGAAATCTAGAGCAATCTAAGATACAGCATACTCAATTGGATTAAATATTGAAATGATGCTCACCATAATACTCACTTGTACCTCATGGAGCAAGGCCCACTGCCTTCCGAAATCCAGCTGATGTGGTGGATTCCATCTAGAAATTGGTGACCATCTATGGTGGTGAGAGGGGTTTCCATCTGTGCAAAAGGGTATTGTTGGTCATGTAGTCTCTCGGCACTCCATATATTCAACCTGAGGGCCTCAAGACATATCTCCTTAGTTATCCACAAAATGGGGATAACAGGCGGCACAAACTGTGCCTAACACCCAGCTAAGTCTTTTTTATTGTGAAATAGTTATTATATGAGCACTATCGACTCGGTTTACAACTTAGGTAGAGTCCAAAAACTCACATTAACTCACCAATACACTCATAAATAGATTTGTCACACCAATACTCTCTATCACAACCATCTCCGCAACCTCCTGCAGTTCGTGTCAGAATTTCCCTCGACCATGGACTTGTTGTCTCTTTGTTTCCACAGACTTCAAAAATTTTGATTCTGCCTCACACATGCCTCCAGTAGACTTTCATTTCCAAGCTTTCTGAAAACCAACCCAAGAGAATCTCACCCAACTTTTTCCACCAAATCCTCCTCAAGGTAGCACAAGTCATTCTAACTGCAGTGACTTATCTCCTTGAGGGATATCGCCCTCTTCGTCTACCTCAAAACCGCAGAGCTCTTCTTGCTCTCCTTGTCTTCCAAAAGTTCCTTCATTGGTTGTGCATCCTTGTTCTCTTATAGGGACTCCAAAGGTATCCATCACAAATAGTCACATCCTTTGGGGGTGAATTGCCCCTTCGCAAACCCATGTGTCCAAACGAATCATTGTGCCCCTTCGTGGACCCAGTCTCCCAAACAAATTTTTTCACCCCTTTGCGGACCCAATTTTCCAAATGAATCCATGCACTCATTAATCATCGTGCCCCTTGGGATCAATGTGCCCAACCTTGGTGCACCCCTCATGTTGGTGTGCCCCAATCTCTTGGTCACTTCATGCTTGGGCAAGCCACTTGGTGTGTACACATGCCCAAGGCATCCACTTGTCCAAATTGGGTGTTGGGGAAACCCCAAGTTCCATGACCTTAAGGACTTGGGCGTAGGTCTCTGTGCCCATGTAACATAAGAAGTTACATCCACCCCCACCTCAAGTCATTTTATTCCTCAACAACATTCACAATATCTACGATCTCCAAGTCTCCGCCCGAACTTGTGCCTCCGCTGCAACTAAGTCTATTGAAAACCCCAAATTTCATGCCAATCGGAAACCCCAAATTCTTCCAAAGTGGAAACCCCAAGTTTTCACAAACCAAATTGTATCTCACCCAACTCTACACCATCTATTGCTTGATTCAATGTGGTCACTTCACGCAACTCCAAGGATGAAAGTCACTTAACTATGTTGCACTCTCTTGCTGCAATGTTGTTTCTTTGTTGTCGTTCAGTTATGTCGTTGTTGTCGATGCCTACTACAACTGATTGCTTCCCACTTCACTTCAAAAAATTTCCTAAGTGTTGAACTCTTGTGATCTTGTTGTTGTGTCCATACTTCAACGATTTTTTCTATGTCTCTGCACATTGCGTGTCTCAAGTCTAGTACTAATCAGGTGATCAATCCAACTGTCACGTCTAGTTCTTAATATATGTCTCCCCACCTGAACTTGGTCTTTTATATCGCATCTATGTCACTCTATCCAACTCCAAATACTAAGGCAAGTGTCCATCCTTGCCTCACTATTGTTTCCATCGTCCGATCTTCATCAAGGAGATCCTCCATAATGTCTAAGTGTTGCACTACGAACCTACTTGCGCATCTGTACTCTTGACCCCCTTGTCACGATGTTGTTCTCGCCCAAGTCATGAACTATTTGAGTGACCAGTCCAACCATCACACTTTGTAATATCCCAAGGCTGAGCTTCGACTATAATTATGAATTGTAACATGTTTTGTAGGCTGGTGAGCTAAGTGTTATAAGCTAGGAGGCTTATGTTCTTATTAGGCCGGAGAGCCTAGATGTTAAAGGTTGGGAGCCTGTTTTGTACATGTAAGTATTCATAATTATTAATATAACAACATCATTGTGTGTAGACCGACCATGAAGAAATATTATGGGGGAATGAACTCCACTAGGTTGGGTAAGAGAAGGGGGCTGAGAGGCTGGAAAGAGGGGCTAAGTTGAAGAGTTAAGTCCAATAGAATAATATATTATTATTCTAAATGTTGTGAGTGGGATACGATTATATCCTAAGTTCCTTGGGGAAAAGGGACGACCCCCAAATGGATAGGAACATGTTTCATGAGTGCCATGTGTCAGCTCAGGCACATGCAATATAAGTGGGAATTCTTACTATTTTGGGGATCTTGGATCTTTTGCCATTTTTGGGGGGAGCAGCGCACCCAGCAAGGAGACGGTAAACCTAGAATGCCATTGTTGAATTCCCCAACCACCAGAACCTCTACAATAAACCTGAATTGATACCTTGTTGTACCCGTACCCTGTGGGTTGCCTGTGTTTTGTTTCGTCATTATTATTCCCACGTCTAGTTTTTGTTGTTGCCATCACCATGCCCATGTGTTGAGGAGCAACAGTGAAGAAGCAGGTTGTCAGGCCTATGGTTAGAAGAGGCAGGTTGTCAGACCTATGATCAACTCTCTCCAGGTGAGAGAGTGTGTTGAGGAAGTGAGTTCTCCTGGAGGGAGTCCAGTAGCAACTACAGGACTCTGAGAATTTTGTTCAGCCTATTGTTGAAGCCCTGGAAAGGGAAGTAGAGAAGTAGAAGGACTGTGTGACAATGAAGGTGTATAGTCCTGGGGTGGGACAAGAATGTGGGGAATAAGAGTCTGTGAGCGGTGGGCGTAAGTGGCTCCTTGGAGAAAATCCTTCATGTTGAACTATGCAACTTCCTGTTGTCCCTGCCTAGCCTAGGAATCCCTTGCCTGATGGAGTTTAGTCCCAGCTCGGGGGTGACCACTGTTGAGAGTGATGAGAAGAATGGTCTAAGGCTGGGAGGTTTGTGGAAGATCTGTACACAGTCGGTGCACTACACTTAAGAGATAAGTATCATTTATGTGCTTAATGGTTAAATGATGTATTTTGGTGCATGTTTGTGATTATTGTAATAATATCATGTGTTTCGTTGCATGTATGTTTTCATGTTATCTCTATTATTTATGTTAAGTTTATATGTGATTTATTCTACAAAGAGATATGTATGCCATTACCCAGTAGGTCTATGGTTGGGCATGGACAATTTTAATTACTTATAACATAGCTTGAGACAACGTGTGTCTGAGGTAGCATGTTTTTGGCCTGCTGAGGTGTTGGGAAACGTTACAAAATGGTATCAGAGCATTTTTTAGAGTAGCATGGCCATCCTGGGTGGCCGGGGATGTTACAAAATGGTATTAGATCCATGGTTTCAACATTGAGCCTGGATGGGCCATGTTAGTGGAAGTTGAAGCAAAAGTTTCGGAAAGAAATTGTTGTCGAAACAGACAAAATATGAGTTAAGAGCGTCCCTAGGTGCCAAGAGAATACCTTGGTCATGTTATGAAGCTCAGGAGGTATAATGGTTTATGGAATGGTAACAGAGAAAGAAGCCACAACAACTGTTGTGTTGGGCCGCAAGGTTTGAATTTGGGGTGTAAGATTTGTGCAAGGGAAAGGACAACTTTTGCAGTCGTCAGATATGGAATAAGGTGCATGAGAGTTAACCTCCAAGTACTTATGACTTTGTAAATTTGGCAAAGTTTGGGTGTTATAGAGTCAAAGGGGCTGAAGCATTGGAGTTCTGAAGCCCTAGAGTGGATCTACACCGTAGATCCAGGGAGAAGTGCTTGACCGTTGGTTTTGGTCGAAGACAGATCATAATCATTAGATCAAACCAAGAGCAGAAGGTAAGGTGCAGTGGTGAAAAATAGATCTCAGCCGACAGATCTGCACGAGAATGATTCTGAGTCATAGATCTCACAATAGTTCGGGAATTCGGCATTCAGGAGTAATAAGGTGTGATAGAGTGAAAACTCATGAAGTCTGGATCTAATCCGGACCATTCATCAAAATGGGACACGTGTCGACAGATTGGCTTGTTCGGGAATTCGACATTCGGGAGAAAGAAAGGGTGCTAAGGCGAAAAGTTCTGAATCCCCGAAGCCCCGAAGTCTCGAATCTCCGAAGTCCTGAAGCCCAGAAGTCTCGAAGTCCAAAGTTAATCCAGACTGTTCATTAAAGGAAACACATGGCAGAAGATCAACCTATTCGGGAGTTCGTCATTCAAGAGAAATGGAGTGTGTTGATGCAAAATCTCTCGAAGTCCCAAAGTGACGTGGCCTGTTGACATCGCCCGAGATGACATGGACACGTAAGATGTGTGCCATGTGGAAGTGACTTATGTACTTTCAAATATTGAAATTCAAGGTAATACGTGACACGTGTCACCCATCTAATTGGGCCACATGTCTATTTTTTGTATTCCACCATGTGGCACTTTTATTGAGCATGGTTAGTGGGGCCCCTAATGGTCACAGTGGATGCATGGTGTCAGATCCTACAGTTTGGATACTTGGCACTCTGGAGGAACTTGGTCAACAAGTGTTTAAGAATGAAAACTCTCGAAGGCCCGATTATATCTCAACCGTTGGTCACAGTGGACGTGTGGCGCTAGATCTTGCGGTCTGGAGACTTGGCACTCCGGAGGAATTGTGTTCAAGTGTGAAGACTCCCAAAGGCCCTAAGGACGGAGTCTACCTCGATCGTTGATCATGGAGGATACGTGGCAACAGATGCGGTAGTCCAGAGACTTGACAGTCCGGAAGATTGAGATTATGGATAGTTCGCAACTCTCGAAGATGGAGTTCCGTAGAAAATATTCGTTGTTGAATGTAGGAAAGTCGTGGACTGTTGATCCACCGTCCTTCACGAGTTCGCAATTGGTGCTTCGAGGAAGTGGTAGTCGAAGTTGCAATAATATTTAGAGCTCCAAAGTTTCGAAGTTGGAGGCTCGAAGTTCCAAATAAGCACCTATCAACCTAGTGCTTGGCCACATCCCATAGTCACATAAATTGGGGGATGAGGAAAAAGGGGCTAGTAACTGAAAGTGAATTGGAGAACAGAGCAGGGCTCAGAGATAAATCCATGGGTATTTTTGATCGACCAAGACCCGCAGAAAATGGAGTCTGATATTTTTTTTGTTGAATTAGATTGGATTATGTTATTCTAGAAAATTATTAAAGGTTGATAGCCTTCAATTGCAAAGAAACAAGCATGGGAAATCTTGGCTAGTGCAGCTGGCTACAGAAACCAAGAGAAAGGTTGTTGAGTTGGTTAAATCATGTCCAGTGGGCATGAATGGACTGATTACCAAGACAAATTTGAACATCTTGTCATTGGGATCATATGAATGCCTAATTGGTATGGATTGGTTGGACCAACACCATGTCATATTAGACTGTCATAACAAGGCATTCACTTGCCTAAATGAGAAAGGAAATCAGAGAAGAGTCCAAGGAATTCCCAAAGCAGTTATTGTCCAGGAAATCTCAGCAATGCAACTGAAGAAGTGTTACAGGAAGGGTTGCCAAATATTTGCAGCCCATATGGATGAAGCACCTAAGGATAAGGTGCCAAAATTGGAGGATTATTCAGTCCTGAAATATTTTAATAATGTGTTCAAGGAGATACCAGGGCTACCCCCAAAGAGAGATATTGATTTCTCTATAAATTTGATGCATGAGGCGACTCCAGTATCAAAGACTCCCTACAAGATGAGCACACCAGAACTGAAAGAACTACAAGTGCAGCTTGAAGAAATTTTAAAGAAGGGGTACATACGCCCAAGTGTGTCACCATGGGGTGCCTCGGTGTTATTTGTGAAGAAGAAAGATGGAACCTTGAGATTGTGCATTGACTTCATGCAGTTAAATAAAGTAACTATAAAGAACAAGTATCCTCTACCAAGGATTGATGATCTCTTCGATCAGTTGAAGGATGCAAGGATATTTTCAAAAATAGATCTTAGGTCAGGATACCATCAGGTAAGGATTAAAGATGAAGACATCAGCAAGACCTCCTTTAGGACAAGGTATGGTCATTATGAGTTCACAGTGGTGCCATTTGGGTTATCAAATGCACCAGTTATTTTCTTGTGCTTAATTAATGGTGTTTTCAGAGAATATTTAGACAATTTTGTCATTGTCTTTTTGGATGACATCCTTGTATATTCCAAGACAAAAGAAGAGCACGAGCAACACTTGAGGATGGTCTTACAGGTTCTAAGAGAGCACCAACTATTTGCTAAATTGAGCAAGTGCTCATTTTTCCAAAATCGAATTCACTATTTGGGGCATATAATATCCGCAGAGGGAATAGTAGTAGACCTCGAAAATATTGAAGTCGTTAAAGGGTGGACAACACCTAAGAATGTGACAAAAGTCAGATCCTTCATGGGTTTGGTTGGCTACTACCGGAGATTCATTGCAGGGTTTTCAAGGATTGCTCACCTGATCACTTCCTTGCAAAGAAAAGGGGTAAAATTTCAATGGACAGAAGCATGTGAAAAGGGCTTCCAACAATTGAAGCAGTTGTTAACCAGTGCTCCAATTCTGAGGATTGTAGATCCGAATGAAGAGTTTGTTGTTTGCACATATGCATGCAAAGAAGGACTGGGTGGAGTCCTCAGTCGAAATGGGTTTGTGATATGTTTTGAATCCAGGAAATTGAAAGAGCATGAATGGCTCTACGCCACTCATGATTTGGAGTTGGCAACCATAGTACATGCTTTAAAGAAATGGAGACACTACCTCATGGGAAGGAGGTTTGAGCTGACAATAGACCATAATGGTATGAAATATTTTCTTGATCAACCTACTTTAAACTCCGGGCAGAGCAGATGGTTGGGATTCCTATGTGAATATGACTTTGATATCAAGCACGTCAAAGGAAAGGAGAACAAAGTGGTTGATTCACTCAACAAGAGAGTGCATGAACTACATGCTACATCCATCAACATGTATCAAACCGATCTTAAAGACAACATTTTGGAAGTTGCAAAAGCAAATTTGCAGTACATGGAAATGGTAACAAAGTTACAACAAGGTAAGATGCTACAGAAAATAGAAGATTATAGATTGGAAGTTGATGGCATACTCATGTATAGGAACATAACTTATGTACCCAGTTCTCACGAATTGAGGAGTATGATCTTGAAAGAGATGCATAATGTGCCTTATGTTGGGCACCCTAGATATCAGAAAAAAGTTGCAACAGTCAAGAGCCATTACTATTGGTCATGCATGAAGAAAGAGATTGCAGAGTACATCGCCAGATGTATGGAGTGTCAAAGTTTCAAAGTTGAGCATAGACACTTAGTTGGGTTGCTACAACCATTACCTATCCCTGAGTGGAAGTGGGATGTGGTGACAATGGATTTCATCATAGGATTACCGAGAACAAACAAACAACATGATTCCATCATGGTGGTGGTGGATAAGCTTACAAAGGCTGCCCATTTTATTCCATTGAAGACTACTCACAAGGAAATTAATGTTGTTGATATTTATATGAGGGAAGTAGCACGATTGCACGGTATTCCCAAGACAATTGTGTCTGAAAGAGACCCAAAATTTACCTCGAAGTTATGGAGAGGATTATTCAAGGGGTTTGGAACGAACCTGAACTTCAGCACAGCCTATCATCCTGAGTCTGATGGACAAACAAAAAGAGTAAATCAAGTGATAGAAGATATGTTAAGAATGTATGTGATGGACAAACCATCTAGATGGGAAGACTACCTACACTTGGTAGAGTTTTCTTACAACAATGGGTACCAAGCATCACTGAAGATGAGCCCATTTGAGGCACTTTATGGCAGAAAGGGAAACACACCAATAAGTTGGGACAACCCAACTGATAGAGAAAAAATTGGGCCAGAGTTACTCAAGGAAATGGAAGAGCAATTGTTAAAGATAAAGCAGAATTTGAAGGCTGCCCAAGATAGGCAGAAAATCTATTCTGACAAAGGTAGAACCCACAGGGAGTTTAAAGTGGGTGATCATGTTTTCTTGAAGGTGAAATCCAGTAGAAGTTCCCTGAAGCTGGGAAACGGTTCCAAGTTGGAAGCCATATATTGTGGATCGTTTGAAATTCTAGAAAGGATTTGACTAGTCGTTTATATGCTTGCATTGTTTGCATGCATGACTATTCATAATGTATTTCATGTCTCCTTACTCAAGAAATATATACCTGATGTTAATCATCTTATTGATTGGAATGTGATTTAGGTGGAGCAAGAAGGCACTTTACAAGTGCACCCGGTATGCATATTGGACCGAAAGAACAAGCAACTATGGAATCGAGCCATAAGGCTTGTAAAGGTCTAGTGGACCTGGTACGGTCCTGAGGACGTGACATGGGAGCATGAAGATGTTATGTGAGCTCCTTCCGGCCAGCCTCATCATCAGACTAATCAGTTCTCAATCGAATCCGTTTCCAATCCGTTGGGTATGAACTATTGGGCACGAAGTATAGTTTCCCTAGTACCCTGAACCCTGCCTCTCGACTGACTTCCTATACGCTTTCTTACCCGCCTTAAGGTCTAAGCCCTACTGCCATGTACTAAGCCCTCCCGACTACCTGCCTCTGACTCCAACCAAAGGAACCTACCTGGTGTACTGAGCCCTTCCGACTACCCGAAGGCAAGGTTTCTGTTTCGATTCATGAGGCAAGGCCCTCTGTCCCGCCTAAGCAAGATGCTACCAAGCCAAGTACCTTAGATGCCCTGCCTCACCCCAGTAAAATGGGGAAATTCAATACTCAAAGGTGGCCTTGTCCGCCCCAGCTTTCACTTTGTTCCAAGGATTGGGTGGGAGATGGAAGTGCCCGCCCCACCCGCACTTTTGGTTGGGCTGATGCTGTTGATAGTTATAATGGTATTCTAACTAGGTGCTTTGCTACTGTCTCTGATACTGTTTATTCTACATTATAAGGGTACGAGTTGAACGTATACAGTTATTACTAGTATTCAGAACACTAATGATAAGTGTAATAGGTGTTTTATCTTAATATCAAGTGTTATGCTTATACTTAGATCTCGAATACCCGCATCTTTTTGATGATTTTGAAAATCTTGTTGATGTTGTGTAAATAAGTTGCATTGAAGACAGTGCAAAAATAAGGGGAGGGGATTGTAATATCCCAAGGCCGAGCCCCGATTGTAATTATGAATTGTAACATGTTTTGTAGGTTGGTGAGCCAAGTGTTATAAGCTAGGAGGCTTATGTGCTTATTAGGCTAGAGAGCCTTAATGTTAAAGGCCAGGAGCATGTTTTGTACATGTAAGTATTAATAATTATTAATATAACAACATCAATGCGTGCAGACCAACCACAAAGAAAGAGTATGGGGGATTGAACTCCACTAAGTTGTGTAAGGGAAGGGGGTTGAGAGGCTGGAAAGAGGGGCTAAGCTTAAGAGCTTAAGTCCAATAGAATAATATATTATTATTCTAAATGTTGCGAGTGGGATATGATTATATCCTAAGTTCCTTGGGGAAAAGGGATGACCTGCAAATGGAGAGGAACGCGCTTCATGAGTGCCATGTGTCTGCTCAGGCAAATGCAATATAAGTGGGAATTCTTACTATTTTGGGGATCTTGGATCTTTTTCCATTTTTGGGGGGAGCAGCGCACCCAGCAAGGAGACAGTAACCCTAGAACGCCATTGTTGAATTCCTCAACCACCGGAACCTCTGCAACAAGCTCGAATTGATACCTTGTTGTACCTGTACCTTGTGGGTTGCATGTGTTTTGTTCTGTCATTACTGTTCCCATGTCCAGTTTCTGTTGTTTCCATTGCCATGCCCATGTGTTGAGGAGTGGGAGAGAAGAAGAGGGTTGTCGGGCCCATGGTTAGAAGAGGCAGGTTGTTAGACCTGTGAGAAACTCTCTCCAGGTGAGAGAGTGTGTTAAGGAAGTGAGTTCTTCTAGAGGGAGTCCAGTAGCAGCTACAGGACTTTGAGAATTTTGTTTGGCCTATTTTTGAAGCGCTGGAAAGGGAGGTAGAGAAGCTGGTGGACTGTGACAGTGAAGGTGTATACTCCTGGGGTGGGACAGGCATGTGGGGAATGAGATTTTGTGAGCAGTGGGCGTAAGTGGATCCTTGGAGGAAATCCTTCTTGTTGAATTGTGCAACTTCTTGTTGTCCCTGCCTAGCCTAGGAATCCCTTTCCTGGTGGAGTTTAATCCCGGCTCAGGGGTGACCACTGTTGAGAGTGATGAGCAGCATGGTCTAAGTCTGGGAGGTTCATGGAATTTATGCACGCAGTCGGTGCACTACAATTAAGAGATAAGTATAATTTATGTGCTTAATGGTTAAATGATGTATTTTGGTGCATGTCTGTGATTCTTGTAATAATATCATGTGTTTCGTTGCATGTATGTTTTCATGTTATATCTATTATTTATGTTAAGTTTATATGTGATTTATTCCGCAAAGATCTGTGTCTTCCATTGCCCAACAGGTCTATGGTTGGGCATGGACAATTTTAATTACCTATAACAGAGCTTGAGACCGCGTGTGTCTGAGGTAGCGTGTTTTCGTCCTGCTGAGGGGCTGGGAAACGTTACAAAATGATATCAGATCATTTTCTAGAGTAGCATGGCCAGCCTGGGTGGCTGGGGATGTTACACACTCCTTGAGTTTGCACACCCTCATGCACAAATTGGTCACTTCCTTTCACAATTCAGTCGATCTGCACAATGATATCAGACCAAGGTAAGGTCGCCCCTCACCTTGTTTCATTATGAAGCCACCCCAAAGAAAAGTCATCCACGATAAGTTGACTCCATTGTCCACCTCATGGAACAGTTAGCCAACTTTCCCAAAGAACTGCACATCCAGACTTCCTTTGCCTCACTACTTCATCACCTGTCATGTTACTTTGTCTACCTCTCTATGCCTTGGAATGGTTAGGCTTCACCCTCAACCATGCTGCCCCAAATCAAGATAAACGCCCATGTCCAAGTACTCTCTTCATGCTACAATTCACCTACCCGCACAATCCTCCAAACTACCACAAGTCCTCCACTTGTTTCCTTTCATCAAGTCACCTCTCTGCAACTCAACATCTACGATGAGTGTGGCCAACACGTCCTTACTCCTCAAACTATCCCAATGAACTTTCCAAAGTGATCTAAGTAGAATAAGTCACCTCAAAGAGCTTCCATGCCTTAAGCACATTTGCACTAATACTTTGTTAACCTCGACCAATAACCCTCATTGGATCTCTGAGTCATTGCACAATCACTCGCAAGTCACCAAGGTGCCTCTGCCCCATCCAATGTCCCATACCAAAGGCGAGTGAACACCACCCAAGGCACTTGGTTTGTGTTCTTCCCATTCAGGTTGATTTCCAACAATTATTGGTTGACTTCTCTGTTGACTCCATCTATCTCCTAAAATGAAACTGCCTTGCACCTCCTACAAGCGTTCAAACTTTGGAATTGTCGTTGTGATTGTCAAGTCATTGCATGACCCAATGAATTTGGCTAAGGCACCAAACACCGGGGTGCCTCACCCATCCTCTCAACTCGGCACATCCAAACCTCACTTCCTACTTTACCGCAATGACCTATCCATTGTGCCTCACCAAAGAGTTAGGCATCTTCCTCAAGCCACCTTTATAGATACATAAGCATCTGCCTAAGTCCACCTTAAGACTTTTCCAAGCAAGTCACCTAAGCTCTCTGCACATTCGCCCAACCAAGGCATCCCAAAATACTACAAGAATTATCCAAATCTACACCACTTGAGTCACCCTCAAGTTTGTCAGTTCTCACTGTGGAAACGGATTGCACTTGAACCACCAAGTCATCTGAATTCCCTTCAAAGAACTCGTTGCAACACTTAGGAAATGCAAGAACTTGAAACCAACCATACCTTTCCAATGACATCCTTCATTGCAACCATGTTCTAAGTCTATTTCCTTGGACCTTCACTTTCCCAAGAAACCAACTCTTCGCATGAACTCCCCTCAATCACCGTCTGCAGCTCCTCAAATCTACAATACTTTCTCTGCGATACAAGGCTGGGTCCATTTGTCCACTTCAAAAATTTGTCTAAGTCCCAAACTTCGCATGCAACTGAATGAACTCATATCCAATGTCTTGTCATCTACGCACCTTGACTTCTTCCGCTTCAAGGAACCATGCATCCACCACTCGATTATCAAGTCATACTACTGCTAACTCACTCTTGTAACTCTACGAAGAGATACTTCGTTTGAAGGTTGTGATCTCGTCCGAAAACCCAACTCGACAAAATTGTTGTTCTCGGTGATGCATGGCTTGAAGACCAACTACTTTTTGTGGAGCTACTCTAGGTTGCTCCAGGTCGTCCAACACATCCAAGTGCCTCATCTTTTTGCAACCTAAAACTTCTCCCCTTCGCAATCACTTATGTGATCACCCTCTACATTTTGCTTATGTGATCACTTCTATAGTTAGATCTGTGACAAGTCATGCAACATATCTCGCATTCATTTGCCTTGCCGAAGTGCTTGATTCACCAATGAACTCTCTGCATGGTCTCTCAAGGTGTAAAAACAGGTCCGACATTGGATTCCATCACACATCAAACCAACAAAGTCTTCCCCTTGTGATCAATTCTGCGACAAGTTTTGCAAAGAACTTTGTGACGAGTTCTACGATCGCCCACCCTATTCAAGTGTTTCGTTTCACCACAAAATCTACTCTCAGTCTGCACAAGGTGTGAACCCAACTCAGCCTCCTCATCGCACCGTCAATCAAACCTCTATCATAAGTCTAATTCAAATTTTGTGGTGAACAAGTTCGCTACACCAAACCATTCACCAAGTATGCGAACGTTCCCATTGAATTGCCTTCACGACAAACTTCCTTCAAAGTTTTCTCTAATACCATCTATCGTTGAGATAGTGGCAAAGAGCTCACCAATCCTTCTCCAAAATATACAACGAATCGATTATGATACCATCTATCATCGAGATAGTGGTGAATATCTCCCCAAGCCTTCTCCAAAATCTGCAATGCATCTGCTCTGATGTTATCTGTCACATCCCCACAATGTGCCTTCCAATCGTGCACCTCTTGAGGGAATGTGACACCATGAAGTTTCTCACTTGGTTGCTTGGCACCAACAAGGATACTTCGTACAGACTATGCCTCTTCACCTATAGTATATCCATACTCCGTTCTAGGCTATCGATGAGTCACACTCCTACTCTAGTGCAACTCTTGTATACTTAGACAATTGTTAATAGTTTAACACTTAGTCATATTTAAACATACATCCATGAACATCAGAACACTTGGGAAACATCCAAGATAAACATAGATATAGTGTGGGCAACGCAAACCATTCCTAACACCCAACTAAGTCTTTTTTATTGTGAAACAACTACAATATGAGCATTATCGACTTGGTTTACAACTTTGACAAAGTCCAACGACTCGCATCACCTCACCAAGACACTCATAAACATAATTGTCACACCAAGACTCTCTATCAAAACCGTCTCCACAACCTACTGTGGTGCACCTCAGACGTGCCCTTGACTGTAGACTTTTTGTCTCTTTGTTTCCACAAACTTCACAAATTTCGGTTTTGCCTCACACATGCCTCCAACAGACTTGTGTTTTCAGACTTCCCCAAAACCAACACAAGAAAGGCTTGCCCAACTCTGTCGACTGAATAATCCTCAAGGAAAAACAAATTCCTCCCAAGTGGAGTGACTTATCTCCTTGAGGGAGCTCACCCTCTTTGACTACCTTAGAACCATATAACTCTTCTTGCTCTCCTTGTCTTCCAAAATTGCCTTCCTTGGTTGTGCACCCTTGTTCTCTTATAGAGACTCCAAAGGTCTACATCATGAATCGTCGCATCCTTTTGGGGTGGCCTACCCCTTCACGAGCCCATGTGTCCAAACGAATCATCGTGCCCTTTTGTGAACCCGGTTTCCCGAACGAATCATTGCACCCCTTGGCGGACCCGATTGCCAAAAAGAACCCATGCGCTCGTCAACTATCGTGCCCCTTGGGACTAGTGCACCCTCATGCTGACGCACCCCAATATCTTGGTTGCTTCATGCTTGGTCAAGCCCCTTGGTGCATTCACATGCCCAAGGCATCCACTTTCCCAACTTGGGTGCTGGAGCAACCCAAAGTTTTGTCTCCTTGAGGACTTGGGCAAAGGTCTTTGCGCCCATCTAGCCGAGGACATTACAACTATCTATATGCTCCTTTGCAACCTTCCATCTCTCTTCTCAGGCTAACAACCTTCTCTTCTTCAACCCTACTTTGTCACTTACAGGTTTAAAATATATTATCCCACATGAGAATGGTTGATTGTAGCATGGGAACACATAAACTTAAATGGTTGAAGGGATGACTATAATGGAATGAATAGAATGAGCCAATAGGAATGGTCTTTGAATTTGCATGAAGTGAGTGTACGAGTAATTAGATGGTTCAAATTCCCATGATGTTCAAATCCCTATGGGAATGCACTCTCTTACACTCCTCAAGACATGTACTCAGCCCCCATGTCCTCATAACTAGTGGAAGTTGGACTTCACAATCAACCACAACCAACATTAAGTGACTAGTGGTTGGGGTTTTTAATAAGGTACATGGTGAAAAGATGAAGGTTATGATATTTATGCAACTTAGAAAGATTAGGATTAATTGTCATACCCTTGGACTCCCTTTCGTATTCCCCTCAAGTGGACTTATATCCCCTCTCGTTCTCTTCTGCAACTAGCCTTGGACCTTTATATTAATTTTCGAAATAATATTTACATTTCTTGAGAATACCATCGCAAGTCTACCTCATGGTACATAGAAAACATATTTATCGAAAATAAAAACCTATATATTCACTAGTAGGGCATTAGCATTGAGCTATGCACTACGAATTCATACAATATATTACATATGGGGTTATTCCATCCCATCATTACAACACTTATCTATGCTTGGTGCATAATTCAGTCTAATACAATCTAAGGGTCAAAATTGGGGACATTATAGGTTTCCTATAGGTCTTTCAAGCATGTTAACAAAATGTATCCCCTCTCATGCCCTATCATGCCACCTCCCCTTAGCTTGATATATCATTTATGGAACCATCACTTCCAGACACAAGGTTCCAATTTGAAACCAAGAGCACTAATAATCAATATAAGAGCTCTGAGGTGAGAATAGATTTTTCACTTCCAAAAAAATCTATTGTCAATGCTTCATACACAATGACATAAAGATACAAAATTCAGTATTCATAGTGTATAGCTAATAACTACTAGAATTACCTTGCGTTTGGATATTATTATTATTTGAACAAATTCAATCCAAATAAACATGTTACATATTAACATGACTCTACCCTATAGGGAATATAGAAATCAAGTTGTCTCAAATTATGTGCAAATTATTAATCCCTCTTCTCATTACCAATTTAACGAAAGTTTTTAAGAAGTTTTTAAGAAATTACTATTCAAACATCCTATTGTTAGGGTGGTTTACAAAAATTTCAATGATGATGACAACTTTGGTTATTGTCTTTTAGTTTCTTGGTTATTGTGTTGTTAGTTTCTTAGGATGGTGTTTCCTGCTACTCTTTGAAAATTGTATTGCGTGGACCTTATTTCTTGCATATCACCACATAGTCATCGGTGCCAAGTCCATGTCCCATAGCTAAAACAACTAAATGGTATTGTACTCTTCACTTGCTTGCCTTCAATAGTGTAATGCAACATGCTCACTACTTCTAATGTGGAACAAAGTCCTTACCTTTTCTCTTTTAATTGTTGTGAAGGGTAGTTGCTTCAAATATAAGTTGTAGGAAACATGGCATTGGGGTTTGTATCATGCCTAAAAATGATATAAGTTTTGAAATGCATTTTGTATGCCATTGAAACATATGGATACATGTTTCATTATTTTGAAGCATGTACAAAAATGCCAACTCGTGTTTCAAGCATGTAAGAAAATGCCAACTCACATTTTAAGCATGTACAAAAATGCCAACTCATGTTTCAAGTGTGTCCATACTTGTATGACTTATTTTACAATCTTGTTTGGGCAATTTTGATTAGGTTTGATAACAGAAACCCATCGTGGCTACTTTAAGCCCTAATTCAGGGTTCATTAAACATTGTTGACACTTATATAAAACCCTCTAACAACAAAAAAAAATTAATAAAGAGGATTTCCCTCTCATTTTTCCACACTGTTTAAGCAATGGTTATTCCAGCAAGAAGAAATTCATTTTATTGGGTAGCTTGAGAAAGATAAATTATAGCAAGAGAAAATCTGAGTCTTTTAGGCAACTACAACAAGTATTGAGTATTGTTTTAGGAAACTACAACCATCATTTCTTGTGTGTTAAGTGAGCAACAAGCAATTTGGTCTTTTGGGTAGCAACAACAAGCATTTTATGGTGTTTTGGGTAGCATTCAACAACCATTTCATGTGTGTTTAGGTGACCAACAAGCTTCCTTGGTAGTTATTTGAGTGCTTTCTTAGGGTTTATGCTTCCATTATCCATATTATTCAGTGTAGATCTTTTCTTTCTTTTTTTGTGTGTGCAAGAGCAATGGATTCCAACCAAGATACGTCTTTTCCTTCAACTCCTAACTCCAATAAGAAAAATGACTTCTATCCTCTTTATAGACATGTCAAGAAGATTGTACAAATTTCTAGTGGTGGTTCATGGGAATGGGAGTGCAATCTTTCTCATCAATTTTATAAGGGCTATTTCCTAAGAGTGAAGGCATGCCTTTTGCAGGATTTAGGAAAGGGTGTTGATGTTTGCAAAAAAAATTTGACCCAAAGATAGGGAGAGGGAAATTAACACATTTCCTCAAGGGCTCAAGGGGCCTAACTATGAAAAAATCTGAATTGATTTGCTCAAAATGGAGAAGTATCTTGTTAAGGACGTTTTAGCACACAATTGTGCTTCATGGAGTAGCTCCAAGGTTACCATTATCTTGGATGAATGGAAATATACTAGGTGTACACCATTGATAAATATCATTTCCACTTTACCAAAAGGGGTAGTGTTTTTGAAGGCCAAACATTGTTCAGGTGAGGCAAAGGATGCTTAATTAGTTGTTGATATTTTAATCAAATCCATTGAGCAAGTAATGAAGAGTTAGATAAACATGCGCAAGAAAAACAATACTAATAAAATCTAAACCATAATAATAAGAATGTCACACAAACAGAGTACACAAAGATTTACCTTGAAAACCCTTAATTGAGAAAAAAATCCTAACTGAGAGTTTCACCTCTCTCTATATCATTGTATTAACTTCATCATTCACAATATAATATTTAGTTACTTCGTAGCATCTAAAAACTTAATCTGTTAACACATATTAGATTACAACCCTTAACTGGAACGAGTTTGCAATGGGTTGAAACCATTGGCCAAAATAATACATAATGAATGTTGGCACAGGGGTAGACCCGGGGTTCAATGCTTCAACAGTGCACCAACAAAACCCTAACTACTGGCCCTTTTGGCAACACCTACGAAGCAGATGCAATCTCACCCAAGGTAGAGGCAGGGGGGGTTGCAGGACTCAAGTGTCTACAACCTAGCTGGGACATGGATCTGTGATCACGATACTTAACAAAGCACTTATCCAATAACATTCATCAATTTCTAATTCTTATTCACATCGCAGATTAACCCTCATTACAGATCAACGCGGTAGTAACCAAGATTTAAGCACATCTAATCTTTAGCACATAGCATCAGAGCAGATCTAACATTCATTCATATATAAAGCACTAAGAATCAATGAATCAATCTATCAGGCAGCAAGATTAAGCACATGAATACATAAACACCATGAATAACATTGCACAAAGCACAATAACACAGGATATACGTAGTTCACCCCAGCGCGGGGCTACGTCCACCAACTCTTATCTTCTTTATTAGTCTCTTTTAATCTCTTTATAGGCATCTAGCTACAGAGCCAACTCCGCATAGGACAAGAGATCTGCGCGCACCTCGCCAAATCCTCCTTCCTCAAGTTAGGTCACGACACAAAGCCATGCACATTCTGTGCACAAAATATTTACAGAACGCTTGCACTTAGCTCTGCAAGCCTTAATACATTCATGCACTAAGCCAACTACTCATGCACTAAGCCACACCTTCGACTCCCTTTGCTCTAAGTCCTATCTACTTATTTATGCATTACAAAATGGGCCTAAACATGGGTGAACCCATGGGCCGACATCCCATACCTGTTACATAAACCCTAAAATCCCAAAAAGCTTGCAAAATGGGTGAGATCCCGCGATCTCCGCTTCACCTGGGCGCTCTGTCTTCGACCATCCTGTCGAATTCCCAAAAATGGTCAAACATGACCAAGGTTCTCTCAAAACTTGGTCGAGGGCCAACAGACCCCCAACACTCACATGTGAATCGTCCCAAGTCACTTCGATATGGGCAACGGTGCCTCGAAGGCCTCGACATTAGCTCGTGCTTCCTCAACTTGTTGCTTCGCTAGAACCTCCTACTCGGTGAACTCCTAGATTATTTTCTTGGTGACAGGACCTTCCAGGCGTTGGTCCATTGTCACGACCACATGTTCCAACTATGATCCTTTTCCCTCGATCTCTTCAAAAAGTGTGCATACTTCGTCCTGCACAGGATGGAGTCTCTATGTCACCTCCATCACTCTACTCTGGATGGTAGTGACATGTTGTTGAAATGTGCGTTGCTCCTATGACCTCTTCATCTTTTCCACTGTAGTAAGCAGCTTCAATTGTGCTTGTACCATCGATGCCTGTTGCTTCGCCTCCTGGAGCTGTTTCTCCAATGTCCTTAGCTCCGGGTCTTCTGCAAGGTGCTCATAGGTCTGCTCACTTTGATTACTTAGTTGCTTACATTATGAGGCCAATGCCCTGATTCTTTCAACTTCGCTCCTAGCAGTCTCTTCCCTCTGATCCCGCACTTCTTGCGGAGTGCTCAGTACTGCTTGAAGTTCTAGCTATACTACTCTTTCTTGAAGTTGTTGAATGGATTCAACGAGCTTCCCCACTTGGCTCTCTGATGTCTCTTCTTTTATCTGGGCCAAGACCGACACAGAGTGAAGTGCTCTAGTTACTGCCTCTCTAACCACAGTTTGCTTTGCGAGCAAATGGTCTTTCTCTTTCTGGATTTTCTCTTTGTCCTCCTTGAACTTTGCTCTAATGTCATGTTTCTCTTGTTGTGCAACCCGAAGTTGCTCTAGGGATTCCTCCTTTGCTTGCTTCAAGGCCTCTGTGGCCTATTCTTTTTCTTCCTGGACTCGACGAAGGTGAGCCTCTATCGCATCTACTATCCTTCACAATTGGGTGGGCTCATCCCCCAATTCTACACCTTCTGATGGCGATGACACAGTAGACATTGTGCGGCTCGAATAGATAGCTTGTTGTACCCCCTTTAGCTCTGCCTCGATTCTGTCATACATCATCTCCTGCTTTGCTTCATGTCATTGCAAGATACCCTCCAAAGCATCTTCTACCACTGCGATGATGAGGTCAACATCATCCACTATGAGCACATTCTATGACTGAGGCTTGTTGGCTTGAGATTTCTTCTGTGCTGAGGGTTTCTTTGGAGAAACCTTCCTTTTCTTTGATGTCTCTACCTCTATTAGGGGATCCTTTGGCGGTGTTACTTCGCCCTTTTCTTGCTTGTCTTCTTCCCCTTCCTCTTCTTGGTTTACTTCGTCACCTCCTCCTCCTCCAGGTGAGTCAGGCGCAGTTTCCTCTGATGCGTTTTCCTTCTCTTCACTGTCTATGTCCTGCACTTCCTCCTTCTTCTTTCTCTTAACATTGCTTGGTCCATCATACTCCGTTCAGGTGACCAAAAGACTTCCGATGATGTCAAGGTTAGAAAGATTTGTCTCTTCCACTGGGACCAGGAATTCAGTCGACCATTCCTTGGTTATATCCTCCATGTCTTCATCAGTCAATTTGTAATAGGATTGCAACTCCTCCTTGCTTTCATCCCTGCGCGCAGTGATGTAGATGAAGTGGCGGTCTGCATTGAACTTCGCTAGTGGTATGTAAGTATACAAGGTGTTCGGAGTCATTCGAGGGAATGATTCAATGGCGCGCGTGAGTTGTAGGTAGTAAGTGTGGAACATCGCATTTGATTGCCACGACTTCACCATATTGCTCGTGTACCACAAGGTGGTGAGCCTCGCGGCCAATGGTTCTGATGGCTCAACTTCAGGGAATGTCGCTCCCTCCGCCATCTCCCAAGTGACAAATGTTATTAATATCAACAACCAACTAAAGTGGAACTCGTAGCCTTGGTCCTGTGCTTTGCGACAGTCCTTCTCCAACTCGTTGATGAGGTAGCTCGCCCAGTTCATCTGCATCCCTTCGACACACTTCCCTGCAAGGTCGACTACAAATCCTGTGACTTGTGTCGGCCTATTCTTTCTAACGATCTTGCCAGCGATCAGTTGAAAAGCTAGGCGCACTGTGCCATCTTGGATGGAGGCTACCTTGTAGCCTCACTTCCCCTTCTCCACATCGTCGTATGCTTCCTTTATTCACTACACCAAGGAGCGATTTGATGTCTTTCCTGGGTAGAACTGGTGAGGGTTGTGTCCTTGCATGCTTAATTCAGTGATCAGGTGGATTAGCATCGGATCCACAGTCATGCGCCAATCTAACCAGAGATAGCCTCCATGGTAGCACGACAGGAGGATTTTAGCACATGCGTTAACCTCCTGATGCCTGCTAAAGTGGGGGATATTCATGAGGTTTAGGATTGTTGACCGTGTGATCTCCTTGATCCATGGCTGGGGAAATATCTTGGGCTTCTTCCTAGTCATCTTTTTCAAGTACCGATGCGGTGTGAGAATAGCATAATTCTTCCTATATCCCAGGTTGAAATCACTTATCTTGAGGGTTGGGATCAATCTCAGTTGAGGTCCCACTGCATGTATCCCCTTCAGGAGGTACATCGTGATGAGTGTGTACTCAAAGTCACGTGGGACATTGTCACGACTAACAACGCCAACTAGAGGCAGGATGTAATCGAGCAAGATCGATGGGATCTGCTTTGCGTTCGCCAGATCATCGTGGTGCTTGGTTCTTTTCTCAGTCGTTGCTCGACTAGATCGACGTGCAGTCGAAGGGGATGCTTACACTCCTCCCGTCTATGAGCCCTCTATTCTTGCAGACATGACCTTCTCATCCATAATGTCGATCAAGATTTATTCTACTGACTTCTCTATTGCGCTAAGGTCGCCCGACATGCACGCTCGTAATCAAATAACTCGAGTAGGCTAACAGATGCTCAAGGTAATCGAACAAACGGTGAGGTCTAGACAGTATAGCGCGGTATGAAATCAATCCTCTGTGGGCTCGAATATCTCAGTTTGCAAAAGTGGCCCTGGTGAGGCATTCGACAGATTAAATAAGCAATGTCGTAACAGATTCCTCCAACATGCAGGAATGCCTCAATCAATACGATTCCATCCGTTGTGGCACAGTCCCAACGGTCCAATCACGATCTTTTTGGCAATAATTGTGTTTCTAGCCGTTCTGGCGCGTCGTTCTAATGGTCGGGACGCCTCCAACGGTCATATAGCTTCGTCGTGGCGAAGTTCCATTCTGCATTGTTCTGCTATTCCGGCGAGGCTCAAGTTCTACAAGCCTTCCTTCTACGAAGTCTTCTCTGGAACTTCCTGTAGTCTTTCTATCTTTTCCTTCTTCTTACTAAGCTTTCTCGCCTTCTTTCCTGTGATCTGAGTCTTTGGGTTCCTCTTTCCATTCTTATATTCTCTTAGTATAGTAACTTCTCATTGTTTATGTTCTCTCAAAGGTTTCGAATGTAATATCTCTTCTCTTATTACTTCTGGGGTAGGTGTTCTTCTCTCCTGCATAGATAGGTTATTCAAGCCTTCTTGTGTTTTTTCAGCCTCAACAGTTAATTCTCTGGCCCTCAGTTGCTTCGACTTGTCCTCTTGTTATTGTATCAGTCGCTCTATTTTTCTGGCTATGAAGTCACTCAATTCTTGCTTTTTTTGTTATGTAGCTTCTTCCTATGCTTTCCTCCAGATCCAATCTTTCTCAATCCAAGTCTTTCCTAACAAAAGTGCAAAAGGGGCATTGTTCTCCACAAACTTAATGACTTCAAATTATTCTTCGGTCAATTTTTGATGGGTAATCATAGGTACATTAGTAACTCTTCCACATAGGGTTATCATCTTTCCTTTAAACAATCCTATCCTTCCCAATGAAGGAATCATAGCAGGTTTTCCCAAAATTTCCCAAGTGCTTTCTGGAATGATATTCACCTGTGTTTCCTCATCCAGAACACAGTCCATATCAAAGTCTCATATTCTTGTTTCTATTCACTCCTTCTCTTTTAAGATCTCTTGTAAACTGATGTCTCTGTGATCCTTTAGTGTTTCTCTCATCTGTAATAATATAGTCTTTTATTCTTTCTGATTCTCTAACATATCCTTAGTTTATTGACCTTCCTCATGGTTTTCTTGCCTCTGGTTCATCTTTTCAACTTTATCAATCATTCTAGGGCAATCCAAAACCTCATGATCAACAACTTTACAACAAAGACAAATAGGACCTATACTAGGGTATTCCTTAGCAAGATGCCCTGATCTTCTGTAGTTATAACACAATGTCAATCCTCCCTTTCTCTTAAACAATCCCCAACCTTTCTGGTACTGTGCACTGGGATCATAGTGATGGACCTACAATCTGCAAAAATTATTTCTAGGGTCATGTATCCACTTATTAGTCAAAAAATTATTTCTATGCATAGGAATAACATATCTTTCACTATTTCTATCAAATCTATTTAGATCAAATCTTCCTTCTTCTAGTTGTGCCCTAGTTTCAAACTAGGAAAAAATCTATCAAACATACCTAGATTCATACTTTCGAAGCAAAAATTTCCACTTATCTTACCTTTATCAGAGCACAAAGCTTCAAGATCTTACCTCTTCCTTTAGATCGGGCTTCCTTCTCTTAGCACAAAGCTTCGCGAGTCAAGTAGAATATTGCACACTATAGCAATAGATCTACGCACAAAGCTTTCTCTTTTTTTCAGTTCCCAACAATCACAGTTTCAGGTCCCAGAAACATAACCATTTGTTGGCACAGGGGAAGACCTAGGGTTCAATGCTTCAACATAGCATCGACAAAACCCTAACTACCGGCCCTTTCGGCAACACCTGCGAATCAGATGCAGTCTCACCCGAGGTAGAGACATGGGGGGCTGCAGGACTCAAGTGTCTACAACCTAGCTGGGACACAGATCTGTGATCACGATACTTAACAGATCACTTAGCCAATAACAATCATCAAGTTCTAATTCTTATTCACATTGTAGATTAACCCTCATTACAGATCAATGCAGTAGTAACCAATATTTAAGCACATCTAATCTTTAGCACATAGCATCAGAGCAGATCTAACATTCATTCATATATAAAACACTAAGCATCAATGAATCGATCTATCAGGCATCAAGATTAATCACATGAATACATAAACACCATGAATAACACTGCACAAAGTACAATAACACAGGATATACATGGTTCACCCCAGCGTGGGGCTACGTCCACCAACTCTTCTCTTCTTTATTGGTCTCTTTCAATCTCCTTACAGGCACCCAGCTACAGAGCCAACTTCGCATAGGACAGGATATTTGTGCGCACCTCACCAGATCCTCCTTCCCCGAGTTAGGTCACGGCACAAAGCCCAACACACTCTATGCACAAAATACTTACAGGACGCTTGCACTTAACTCTGCAAACCTTAATACATTCATGCACTAAGCCAACTACTGATGCACTAAGCCACATCTTCGACTCCCTTTGCTCTAAGTCCTATATACTTATTTATACATTAAAAAAGAGGCCTAAAAATGGGTGAACCCATGGGTCGACATCCCATACCCGTTACATAAACCCTAAAAGCCCAAAAATCCCACAAAATGGGCGATATCCTGTGATATCTACTTCACCTGGGTGCTCCATCTTCGACCATCCTATCGAAGTCCCAAAAATTGTCAAACACAACCAAGGTTCTCTCAAAACTTGGTCGAGGGCCAACAATGAACCCAAAAAAAATCCACGGGGGCCTTGTTTACCCCCCCAACCAGGAGGTTGGGTTCCCCATAAACCTCCTTGAGGTGTGACTAAGTCTACTTGCAAATTATACAACACATATCTAAGAAGTAGGAATTGTTAAGGTGGTGCAAATTATTGTGGATAATACATCGATTTGCAAAGTTGTAGGTTTGATTGTTAAGAGTAGATATGATCAGATTATTTGGACTCCTTACATTGTCCAAAATTTAAATATGATTTTAAGAGAGATTGAGAATAAAGTTCCATGGATTAAGGATCTTGCAAGGTAGGGTAGGGACATAATGAAGTTCATCATTAGCCACCATTATTCTCAAGCACTATTTTGAGAATACTCTAGTTTGGAGTTGTTGAAAATTGTTGAATATGTGTGAAACTTCATCATGTTGTGTCTCCTTGTTGAGTTTAAACAACCATTAATTTATATGGTGGTGATTCAACTTTGGGCTCAGTGGAGGCAGGGGAACTATGGTGCATAAATTATGTATTGATGAGGAGTGGTGGAGCAAGATAGATTTCTTGCTCAAGTTCATGTTGGATATTGTTGTCATTGATGCCAAAGGTTTGATTGATTGATGTCAAATGATTGATTAATGTCAAGTGATTGATTGATTGTTTGATGTCAAAGGAACAATGTCTTGTCATAGCATACTAATGTAATATGTATTGTCCTTGATGAGAATGGATAGATGTCAAGTGGAATCATAGTCATATGATGTCATGCATAGATGAAGTTAGATCAATGAGTTGTCATTGATATGAGATGCATAGATGAAGATGGATCGATGTGGTCTCTTTGATATATGATGCATAGTTGGTTTGATATAAATATGACTCGTTATTTTCTTATCATGGTTCATGAGGAGTACAAATGGATGAACTCCAAAGTGGTCCCCTTCTGGTGAAAGCCCTCATGAGAAGACCCTTTGCGGTTGAGTTATCCTAGAAGTATGGTTAGAGAACCCATGCTTATATGTGGAATAATGAGATGAAGATCAGGGAATTTGTTAGTGAAACTATCCTATATTGATAGTGATTTCCATGCCATTTTTGGTGGTATGTGGAATGTCACATAACTCCTCATGGTTTGAGATTTATGGCCCTATGAAGTTGGAGGACCCTCATATGTTGGCTTGAAGCCCCAAAAGGTCAAAGAAGTCAAAGAGCTTGCAAAGAAGAAATCATTATTTAAATGATAAATTGAAGTGACAAACTCAAGAAGGATTAGTTAAATAATAAAGTAAAGTGACAGTCAAGGAGAATTATTTAAATGATAAAGTGAAGTGACAAAGTCAAGGAGGATTATTTAAATAATAAATTAATGGAGAACTTTCTAATTATGGAAAGTGGTTAAAAGTGAGTTAACCCTAAAATGAGGAAAATGGGTTAAGTGACCTAGAATATGTTTCTAAGGAAGCTACTTGGAGAGTATAAATAAGAGGCAAGGGTCTCTTGTGAAATGCATCTCTTGAGCATGTATTGAAGATCTATTATGAGTGAGAGAGAGAATATCTGGAGGATCTCATGGACTTATCAAAGTTTCGGTAAGTCTGAGATCATGACAGAAAAAATCTCGGAAGTTTAGAAACCCTAGTTTCTGAGATATACACGGGCTGCAGTGAGCCAGGACGCATACATACACGAGCTGAATGAGGACAGAGCATGTACAGTGGATGAAGTCATGAAGACTTGTGTGTGAGTTGGTGCCAAGCTCTTGAAAACTTAAGCAATTTCCATATCTGCATTCTATGGGCTCAGATCTGCCATAGAAACTCTGGTATGGTTACATTGTTGTCTTGATGGATACTCTTGCTTGTTGTGTGGTGAATTCTTAAGACATTCTTGGTATGGTTGTTGTGATTTAGTTTGTGTTGGTTGATAGAGTGAGCAACATTCTTATGAGTCAGTATTGATATGATTGCTATAGTATACTGGTTGCGTATACATTATTGAGTAACATTCATATTGTATGGTTGAGGAGCATGAGTAAGTTGTTGGAGAGCTTGGATGTGTTGTGATTGGTTATGGGTCAGATTGGACAATGAGAGACAGAAGAGAATGTGATTGAAGGTTGTAGAGGATCTGAGTTCATCTTGAAGAGAAAACCCTAAGTAACTCAGAAGTGATACGCAGGTTGTAGTACAGACTTGCCACGTACATACGTGAGTTGTACTACTGGTAGGGCTTGTACATACATGTGTTGCACTACCGACATGTCACGTACCTATTGACAGATTGATATATGTTGAGGATTGTTGCCTCATCTCAGTTGGTGTTGAGGGTGTAAGCTGAGTCTTGCATTATAGAGCTGGTGCTCTTGTAGAGTTGTACTCTATTCAGTTGTTGTTGATAACCCAAGGATTGTGGTCCGTAATAAAAATAAAATTGCACATACATATTGTGTTCCTTGTGTTCCTTGTGGTGATTACTTATTGATGATATATGTTGTTGATGCACGTTCACACTTAACTGGTTATAAATGATAGCAGTAGGTAATAAGTAAATGGTGATTGCTAACTAAGGAGTTTTGTGAAAGAAAAGTAAAAGAAAAAAAGCCCTACATTGTTCACCCCCCACTCTTAGTGTAGTCGGTGTGTCCAACAATTGGTATCAGAGCAGACCTTCACTATAAGCCTTAAAAAGCTTGGAGGAGATCCATGGACACACAAATGGATGATGAAGTTCCAATCCTTGATGACGAAAACTATTATACATGGAGAATAGAAACGAGAGTGCATTTGAAGGAAATGGGAACGGATATTTGGAAGGCAACCATTGGTGGATCAGTTTTTTTTATTTTCAAGTCAAAGTTTGCAGCTCAAAGTGAAGGAAAGAAGAATGATGCATTGGCTCTCAAGACTATTCTTAGTGGACTCTCAAGTCCTATCAAAGAGAGCATGGGACAATGCACTTCCGCCAAATATCTATGGCTAAAGCTAGAGGAGACATACCAAAGCAAGAAGGAAGATATTGAAGACAACTCCATCAAGACCAATAAAGGTAAAGAATCTCTAAAAACTCTTGGTTGCATTATTTCTAAATATGATGATGTTGGCAAAAGGGAAGATCTTGAAGACATTTCAAATGAAGATGATGTTGGAAAAAGGGAAGATCTTGAAGACATTTCAAATGAAGGTAAAGAATCTCCACAAACCCTTGATTGCAATAATTCAAAATGTGATGATGTTGAATATTTCTCTACAAGTGAAGAAGAAAATCTAGAAATAGTTTGTATAGAATCAATTGACTGTTATCCCATGGAAGAAGTATAAGAAAGACTATCGGATCTTAAAGAGAAAATCGAATGGGGTCTATATGAATACAACAATGACCATTATTATATAGACTATAGCTATCTTTCAGATAACACTAAAAAGTTTCTTAAGAAGAGTCAAAGGCACATCTTGAAGTTAAAGGAAATGCTAAAAGAATAAGAAGAGAGTAAAAAGACTCAATTAGAAGAAAAGGAAGAAGAGATCACAAGACTAAAGAATGAAAAAGAAGATAAGAAGGTAGATGATGAGATTAGCAAAAGTCTTGAAATTATTGTCCATCTCAAGACCCAAATTGAAGAAGCCAAAAGGGTAGAGGAACTATTAAAGAATCAAGTAAATGAAAAGGAAGAGTCATGTCATAAGTTAGAAGTTGAAGTTGTTGATATTAGAAAGAAAGTGGAGAATTCAAACAAATTCTTGAATAGCTCAACAATCTTGAATGAGATCTTGGAAATTCAAAGATCACCAAATGATAAATCAGGTTTTGGATACAAGAGAGAAGCTACAAATGTTGAAGCAAGCACATCAAAGGAGCATGAGGTAAGTCCCTCACTCTCAAAGGATGAAGACAATGTTGCAAGTCAACCATCTACACAAGGAAAGGAAATTTTCAAAAGAACAAAGCAAGGAAGACATCAAGAAGCCATCTTTACACCTCAAAAGGGATGGACACCAAAGCAAAGGTATGAAAGTGTTTTTCATGGTAAATGTTATTCATGTAATGAATATGGTCACAAAGCTTTGGAATGCAGATCTTATGCAAGGAGAAATAATGGAAGATTTCATAACACCATAAGGTGTTGGAKATGTGATCAAGTAGGACACATTGTTGTTCACTGTCACACCATGAGATGCTATAGTTGTAGTGAATTTGGCCACAAATCCCAGGATTGTTGGAACACAAGAAGAAAGTCCATGATGAGGACTTCATATAGCATGACTAGAAGAAGGAATGAAGTTAGGAAGGGCGACATTTTTGAAAAGATGGAAGCTCAAAGCTCAAGTTTTGAAAAGAAAGGACGCCTTCAGAAGCGGGTGAAGAAGACTGAACAGCTAGATCATAATGGAAGCCTTAAGAGAAGCTCAAGTGTGTCATCTTCATAAGCATACGCGGGTTACAGTGGTAGCAGTCATGTACATACACAGGCTGACCTTGAATAGGTCGCGTACATACGCGATCTATCTGTGCAGTAGGCTGCGTATATGTGGTAAAGCCTTGGGAAAAGGGCTCTGCACATGGGTTGCAGTTTGATGTGATGGTATAACTTGTGTTGCAGGATATGACATTGTTTATTACAGGATCTAACATGGTTTTTTGCAAGTGCTCATGATTACATGATGGAATACATATTTGTATGTATGATGGTGATATATGATTGAGTGATGAAAGACTATCTTGGATGCATGGTACTAACCCTTGAGTATGGATTGAGGCATTTTCTGTTGAAGAACAATGTTGGTTATGATAGTGAAGTTATGGTACCTTGGTTATGTGATATATCTTGATGATGCTAGCTATAGATGTCATTGATCTATTGAAGCACACTACTAGAACATGTATTGGTGGATGCTTAGTATTTGTTGTAGTGAATGGAGGATTGAGGCTGATCTGTTGGGGTACATGGCTGATACATATTTGAGTTTCATTGATATATCTTATGATGTATTATTAGAAGAATATTTGATGGATATCTTGGTGCATGCATTTAGCATATGGTTGGATTACATCTTGGAACATGTAGTTGGTGAGTTGATGAGGTGATTATGTTGTACATCATTTATGAGTCTATAGTTGATGCATTATTGGTACACTTCTAGTACATTGGAAGAGGCACCTACTAGTAGTTTGATTGGCACATGTTTAGTGGTGGATTTAGCATACATTCATGAGGATTCATTTTGTTGTGGTATTGGTGCATGGTTGATGTACTTGCTTGGTACAAGTGGTGATACATGTTGATGTGCATGTTTGGTACACTCATAGATGGTATATGTTTGGATGATAGTACTTGGCTAAAATTACACCATTGGTATTACTTGATTAGCATATACTTTGGTACATGACATATGGGATGATATAGTTGAGACACTTGATTGATTGAGATACATGATTGTGATACTCGGTTCATGGGTGGAGACATATCATGAGTGATATGACACGTGTTTGGCATGTTGGTAGATGCACATGGTTGGCATATTGGTAGATGCACATAGTTGGCATATTGGTAGATGCACATGGTTGGTACACCATTAGCACATATTTGGTACATGGCTTGGATACATATATTGATAAGATCCACTTGATAATGTTAGTACATGATGAGACATATCTTGCTTTGACACATTTTGAGGATTGTTAGAGGAATTTGTGTTGATATGGATATATGCTTAGCACATAGTTGGCACATGTTCTTAGCATATGGTTGACACTTTTCATTGATGATATATTTGGTATTAATATACATGGTTGATGGACATGGGTGTTTTGCATGGTTGGCACACAGTTTGGCACATGATGTGTTTGTTCATGATTCTCTATTTTATTGTTGACATGTATTTCTCTTCATGATGTATGGTATGGCACGAGTTTGATGCATGGACAGGTCCAAGGATCATCATAGAAAGAGCGATTGATCTATTATTCGATTGAGAAATTGCATTTGCAGTAGAAGCATATTGCAATGAAAGCATATTGTTCATATTGCAAAGAAGATAGGGGGAGACATACCCACAAGGGGAGTCATTCTTCCTCCCATGATTCTAGGAGGAGAGATTTATCAAATGCATACTTGGTAAAATAGCCCTATACTTGGAKAAAGAACACAAAGGCATGGTTCCATGGGGAGCATTGTTCACAAGGGGAGCATGAGCAATATATCTTCAGCATTACATCAGAGTGATAACCCTTGTTCAAAAGTGGAGAGATTATTCATAGGAATATCAAAGGCATTTAGGCAGGGGGAGCAACCCCAAGGAGAGTTCAAGTAGAGGGAGCAGCCTCGAGGATCGAACTACCCTATGCCATTGATTTCAAAGGGGGAGAGATAGTCACATTGATGTGCTTGATGACTATTGATGTAGACCAATGCCTTGTCTACATGGTGACATCAATGATTGGTGTTGCCATCAATGCCAAAGGGGGAGATTGTTGGATCTTGTTGTCATTGATGCCAAAGTTTTGATTGATTGATGTCAAATGATTTATTGATGCCAAGGGAGTGATTGATTGATTGTTTGATGTCAAAGGAAAAATGTCTTGTCATAGCATACCAATGTAATATGTATTGTCCTTGATGAGAATGGATAGATGTCAAGTGGAATCATAGTCATATGATGTCATGCATAGATGAAGATGGATCAATGAGTTTTCATTGATATGAAATGCATAGATGAAGATGGATCGATGTGGTCTCTTTGATATATGATGCATAGTTGGTTTGATATAAAGATGACTCATTATTGTCTTATCATGGTTGATGAGGAGTACAAATGGATGAACTCCAAAGCAGTCCCCTTATGGTGAAATCCCTCACGGGAAGACATTTTGCGGTTGAGTTATCCTAGAAGTATGGTTAGAGAACCCATGCTTATATGTGGAATAATGAGATGAAGATCAGGGAATTTGTTAGTGAAACTATCCTAGATGGATAGTGCTTGTCATGCCATTTCCGATGGTATGTGGAATGTCACATAACTTCTCATGGTTTGAGAGTTATGGCCCTACGAAGTTGGAGGACCCTCATATGTTGGCTTGAAGCCCCAAAAGGTCAAAGAAGTCAAAGAGATTGCAAAGAAGAAATCATTATTTAAATGATAAAGTGAAGTGACAAACTCAAGAAGGATTATTTAAATAATAAAGTAAAGTGACAAAGTCAAGGAGGATTATTTAAATGATAAAGTGAAGTGATAAAGTAATGGAGAACTTCCTAATTATGGAAAGTGGTTAAAAGTGAGTTAACCCTAAAATGAGGAAAATGGGTTAAGTGACCTAGAAGATGCTTCTAAGGAAGCTACTTGGAGAGTATAAATAAGAGGCAGAGTTCTCTTGTGAAATGCATCTCTTGAGAATGTATTGAAGATCTATTCTGAGAGAGAAGATTTGGAGGATCTCATGGATGCATCAAAGTTTCGATAAGTCTGAGATCATGACGTCAAAAATCTTAGAATTTCAGAAACCCTAGTTTCTGAGGTATACGCGGGCTACAGTGAGCCAGGACGTGTACATACGCGGGATGAATGAGGACAGAGTGAGTACAATGGATGAATTCATGTAGAATAGTGTGTGAGCTAATGCCAGGCTCTTGAAGACTGAAGCAGGTTCTAGATTTTCATTCTATGGGCTCATATATGCCATAGAAACTCTGGTATGGTTACATTTTTTTCTTGATGGATACTCTTGCTTGTTGTGTGGTGAATGCTTAAGACATTCTTGGTATGGTTGTTGTGATTTGGTTTGTGTTGGTTGATAGAGTGAGCAACACTCTTATGAGTCAGTACTGATATGATTGATATAGTATATTAGTTGCTTATACATGATTGAGTAGCATTCATATTGTATGGTTGAGGAGCATGAGTAAGTTGTTGGAGGGCTTGGATGTGTTGTGATTGGTTATGGGTCAGATTGGACAGTGAGAGATAGAAGAGAATGTGATTGAAGGTTGCAGAGGATCTGAGTTCATCTTGAAGAGAAAACCCTAAGTAACTCGGAAGTGATACGCAGGCTATAGTACAGACTGGTCGCGTACATACGTGAGTTGTACTATTGGTAGGGCGTGTACATACACATGTTGCATTACCGACAGGTCGCGTACCTATTGACAGATTGATATATGTTGAGGATTGTTTCCTCATCTTAGTTGGTGTTGAGGGTGTAAGATGAGTCTTGCATTATAGATTTGGTGCTCTTGTAGAGTTGTAGTCTATTCAATTGTTGTTGATAACCCAAGGATTGTAGTATGTAATAAAAATAAAATTGTACATACATCTTGTGTTCCTTGTGGTGATGACTTATTGATGATATATGTTGTTGATCCATGTTCACACTTAAATGGTTATAAATGACAGTAGTAAGTAATAAGTAAATGTTGATTTCTAACTAAGGAGATTTGTGAAGGAAAAGCT
>SNQJ01S0002438.1:83711-109258 GCA_010110895.2 Picea sitchensis | reverse complement strand
TATATATATATCCCCAAGGGTTACCTCAAGCCGTCTTGAGCTAGACATGAGATATCTCCCCCGGTGGTCAGTTGGAGAGGTCACGGGTTCAACTATTTTGATCCCCTTAGGGTTAGGCTCCATAATCAAGGCCAATGGTTTACCTCGTTTACCTTTCGCAAAATGTGGGGAAGTACTTGAGTGCTCGGAGGGTTTCCTGCGATTTCTTTCGTCCAATTCTTTGATTCGCTCCTTTAACATGACGTTCTCCGCTTCAAGGCCGCTAATAGAGTTGTCTAGAGCATCTCCAGTTGCTTGGTGTATCTGGGAGATATGGGAAGGACGTATGTTGGGTAGTTTCATCTTTGAACGAGATTTCCCTTTCTTATTCTTTACATCTCTCTTTTCAATAACCAATTTTTTGGATTCGCTTTCAAAAACAGCGTTGTGAAATGCAAAAGACTCTTCTTCATCCAAGGTATTGGTCCCAATTATTTCCATCTCAGGATTATGCGGAGTAGTGCTCTCTAGCTAGTCGTCGTTGGGGAACATTTTGTCAATGTCAATTTCTAGTTCCATATCTTCGAAGGAGAGATCATGGATATCAATTTCTCCCCTCGGTCCCTCATGTTCTTGCACTATTGTTTTCCATTTTTTGCTCACGAAAAGTTTGTGAGAACTTTCAATTTTTCCGGAGGGAGGGTTCTTATCTCCTCCTCCGCCTGAAGAACTATGTGTGACTTTCTTGCTTGGGTATGTCATTGGAGAACTACTCCGAGATGTTGTAGTCTTAGGTGTGGCAGTCGAGGATTGGACACTTTTCTCACCCCAGGCCTTTTTGTTTCTGCTTGTATGAATCATTGGTGTTGATTATTGTCTTGAGGTTGTCAGTGTTAGGAGCAGGACTTTCTAAGGCGTTATCTTCATCTTCATTCAGGATAGTATGAGTGAAAGAAATTTTGAAACCGACAGCCAATAAGTATTCTACAAAAATACCATCAGGGTCAAACCCTTTTACTTTTTCACCACATTTTAAATTGAAGTTGTGTAAGTGGCCCACGAAACCATCAATCTTGTTCATATTCCTGACTATGAAATCCCCGACTTTCCAAGGTAGAGGGATGAATTGACTTTTTCTCTTGTCATGGAAAAAATGAAACCAATAGGTGTACTACCTTGTTATTTTAGCAAAAAACAGTGTACCATATATGTGACATGGAAGGAAGCATGGATTTTGTTTGGACCCAAAAATCCTTATACCATTATAGTTCTCCATTTCTTCTAGTGTGCCCTTCCTATCTAGGAACTTGGTCGCTTGGTCAGACAAGCGGGGAAAATACTTTCCAAATATCAATCCTTTAAAAACTAAAACAAAATCATTAAAGACTTCATAAAAATGTCGGGAGGCATCGTGTCTCCATAATATCTAGTATCAGAAGGTTACTGGGTCAAATTCGCAGTTTACCTTCTTACACATAGATAATCCAGGGAATGACCAACAATTCACCACCGCAAAAAATAAATAAGATGACATAAATAATTTCTTTTGCCTTGTGTATTGCAATAACTGGGAAGATATTTCAATGGAAATCAACTTGCCCCAATGGAAGATGGATTGTTCCCTCACCATAAAATATAAAATATACAGAATCATCCTAGAGATGTTGGTTGTACTTTCTTGTCCCGTTATCCTCGTGAAAAGCCATGCAATTTCCCAAAAAGGGTTTTTAAATGCACTAACCTGTAATATGGTCATGTCCCCAGGACCGGCCGCTGGGTTCTCTAAGAACTTCGGCAAGAGGTCCAATTCATTATCATGCTTCTTTAAGAACTCTCTGCAATTCTCTCCCTTGAAAGCAGGTGTTGGTTCGGGAATTATTAACATCCTTCAAAATACTTGAGGTGATAGGGAGACTCGGGAATGGTCTCGCAACTGGATAATCTGTTGGTTCAGAATATAGTTTTCGACGTAGTAGCTGACCAACTCCTTGCAGTCAAAAATTTCGGGGACACAACCTACTCGTGCAATTTCAGATGTCCAGATAACTTCCTTCTGGGCAGAAGGGGACGAGTAGTAGTCATAAGCTCTGGACCACTGAAAACTTTGGTCCTTGTGCCAAAAAATATTCAGGGTATCTCCACTGAAATGTTGTCGAGTTGCAGCCATAAGGTGATGAGAATGTTCCTTTGCTCCTGATAGTATTTAAAATGAACGTTGGAGCACGATAATATAATCTCCCGTAAATCTTGGTTCAATGTGTTTTAATGGGAGATGTCCTCGACCTTTTCGCCTTTTAATGCCAATATTTTCGATGTGTCTGGTGAGTTGTCACTAATAAAGGCATAATTAATTTCCATTGGGAAGCGTGCAAAGGTGGCGGGGATGGACAGGGCGGGGATGGACAGGAGTGAAAACTGCTTTAAAACTTTTGTGAACCTGGGAGCCCAGGAACCCGTGAATCTGTGACAACAGGAGGTGAAGAATCGACTAAGTATGGAAAGGCGGGGTATAATGCCTTAAAAAAGCTAAAGTAAATAACAAATTTTTCTAGCTCAATATCCACACAAAAAAATATATATATGCCATAATATTGACCTCTGCCAAATTAATAATAGGGAGGTTTAGTTGATGGATCCAAATATCGCTCACTTCACGAGACTGGGGTGCATGTGGGGTGCCAATGAGAAAAGATAATGTTTTGATGAAGATTTGTTTATATTGCTACATGTGACAGTAATTGTGTGATAATATTTAGAATGAACACTGGAGGATGGTAATACAATCTCCCATAAATCTTCGTTGAATGAATTTTAATGGGAGATGTCCTCAATCTTTTCGCTCATTAATACCAATCTTTTCGAATATGTGTGGTGAATTGTCACTAATAAAAGCGTAATCAATTTGCATTGGGAAAGTGTGCGAAGGTGGCAGGGAAATCGACTAAGTATGAAAAGGTGGGGCATTAGACGGACCCAGACAGACTCATTGTAGGTAGAGTGAAGCTTGCGAGTTCGAGGAGTCTGGGGTCGAATTATAGATAACGAAAATTTTGGGTGCAAGATGTATATCACAAAACAGGGGGCATGAGAGTTCGATAGCGCTAATCCGGGAACTGGCGGCCATAAACATTAACTATGGGAAAAACATTGTCAGCTATGTAATATACCTGGAGCTTGACAGAATCAGGTTCAAGTTAAAAGATAATTTGTTTATATTTGCTTAAACATTGTTCATATTATTTGATTTTATTAGTATTGTTTGTGGCCCAAATGAAAACCATGTTCAAATTTGAAGGGTGGATTAACATTTTCGTATGAAAGCATACTCTCAAATATGCTAAGATGTAACATATGCACAATACTAAAGAGGGGCATCATGTCAACACCTTTGTAGATGACAGTGGGCTAGCACAATATTGCATTCTTGCTACAATGATGCCTTAAAAAAACTAAAATAACCAACAATTTTTTTGCCAATTCAAGATGGACACAAAAAAACTCATTAGATTCCATAATATTCTCCCATTAATGCATTTTAATGGGAGATGTCCTTGAGCTTTCCGCTTATTAATGCCAATATTTTTTAACATTCATGGTGAGTTGTCACTAGTAAAAGCATAATTAATGTGCATTGGGAAGGGGCGAAGGTGGCGGGGATGGAGGGGAGAAAAAAATGATTTGATACTTTTGTGAACCTGGGAGTCTGTGAACCCGCGAAACCTTGGAGAATCGACTAAGTATGGAAAGGCAGGGTGGTCAGACAGAGTCATCGTAGGTAGAGTGAGGCTTGCGAATTCAAGTAGTCTGTGGTCAAATTGTAGATCACCCAAGTTTTGGGTGCAATATGTATGCTCCAAACACGGGGCATGAGAGTTCGATAACGCCTTCCTGGGAACCTGAGACCATAAAATTAGCTAAGTAAGGAAACAAACGACGGTCGGTCGAACTCGTGATGTCAAGATATAGATGGATATAGAATTTCTCAGTCCGCCACTCGGGAACCTGCAAGCACAGAAATGTGACTAAGTATAGAAGAGGAAAAAGAAAGGGAGCAAAGAACTTTATGCCTCACACAACAACACTTAGTCTGATAATTATCAAGCGATAGAAACACATCAACTATGGGACAAACATTCTTAGCCATGAAATATAGTTGGAGCTCAACAGACCCTGGTTGAAGTCCAAAGAGATGTTGTTTATATCTATTTCAACAAGCGCATAGGTAGAGTGAGGCTTGCGAATTCGAGGAGCACGGGGTCGAATTGTAGATCACCGAAGTTTTGGCTGGAAGATGTATACCCCGAACACGGGGCATGAGATTTCGATAGGGCCTAGCTGAGAACCCGTGGGTATAAAATTGGCTAAGTATGGAAACGAACAGCGATCGGTCGGACTCGTGATGTGAAGATATACATGGATATAGAATCTCTGACTCTGCAACCCCGGGAACCCACGAGCATAAATATGCAACTAGGTATAGAACCAGAAACGAATAATAGAGGGGAAGAAGAAAAGGGAAAAAGGGGCAAGTATAGAAGAGGAAAACGAAAGGGAGAAAAGAACTTTATGCATCACACAACAACACTTGGTCTTAAGTATGGAAAGCCAGGGCGGTCAGACGGAGTTATCGTAGGCAGAGTGAGGCTTGCGAGTTCGAGGAGTCTGAGGTCAAATTTTAGATCACCGAAATTTTGGGTGCAAGATGTATACCTGAACACGGGGCATGAGAGTTTGATAGTGCCTACGCGGGAACCCGCGGTCATAAAATTGGTTAAGTATGGAAATGAACGGTGGTCGGTCAGATCCATGATATGAAGATATAGATGGATATAGAATTTCTCACTCTGCCACCTCGGGAACCCACGATCATAAATGTGCGACTAAGTATAGAACCAAAAACGGATAATAGAGGGAAAGAAGAAAAGGGAAGAATGGGTAAGTATAGAAGAGGAAAAAGAAAGGGAGCAAAGAACTGTATGCATCACACAACAACACTTAGTCTGATAATTATCAAGTGATAGAAACACATCAACTATGGGAAAAATATTCTCAGCCATGGAATATAGCTGGAGCTCAACAGACCCTGGTTCAAGATAAAAGAGATGTTGTTCATATCTACCTCAACAAGCAATAGACAAAATATATGACTTGGCATACTTATATGCAAGTATTCAGACGGAGTCAACGTAGGTAGAGTGAGTCTTGGAAGTTCGAGGACTTCGGGGTAGAATTGTAGATCACCGAAGTTTTGGGTGCAAGATGTATACCCCGAACATGGGGCATGAGAGTTCGATGGCGCCTACGCAGGAACCTGCGGCCATAAAATTGGCTAAGTATTGAAATGAACAGCGGTCGGTCGGACTCGTGATGTGAAGATATAGATGGATATATAATTTATCACTCTGCCACCCCGGGAACCCGCGAGCAAAGATGTGTGACTAAGTATAGAACCAGAAACAGATAATAGAGGGGAAGAAGAAAAGGGAAAAACGGGAAAGTATAGAAGAGGAAAAATAAAGGGAGCAAAGAATTGTATGCCTCACACAACAACACTTAGTCTAATAATTATCAACCGATAGAAACACATCAACTATGGAAAAAACATTCCCATCCATGAAATATAGTTAGATCTCAATAGACCCTGGTTCAAGTCAAAAGAGATGTTGTTTATATCTATTTCAACAAGCAATAGACAAAATATATGACTTGGTATTATTACATGCAAGCATATTCCAAAATATGACAAGCTTCAATATATGCACAAATTGGACAACCTATGCAGATCAGAGTTTTGTAACCGTACCTCTTAGTCTTTGAACCTTGTAATATGATGGAGGTTTCACTTCTATTTGTTGATAGTTCTTGTGAACTAAAAAACATGTGGTGTAAACGACATAAACATATTTATCATGGCATAGCAAAATAAATAACTGCGAATATTTGTTTCGTAAACATAGCAAGAACGTAATCTATGAATCCTTACCTTTGGCATTATCGTTGTGCTGATGTTTACGACGATTCACTGCCCATGCCCATGTCACTTCTGAAACAGTGGCTATGAACATGTGTATATTTTTCATACTCGATATAGATGTGCATTAGGCATACACATTGTATTTGATGTGGCACTATTGTAGCCATACATTTTGGAAGATTGTACTCCAACTTTCTCAGTTGTGGCACATAAGCCTCCATCTTCGTGTTCAATTAGTCTGTTATTTTTTCAATGTAGCAATACAGAGAACACAATGGACATGAAGGCAAGTTGCTATGTAGGAACACATGAAAAAAAGATGGAGTACAAATTTATTTATTTCAAGGTAGCGGCACAGAAAATACAATTGACATGAAGATAAGTTAATATACAGGAAGATATGCAGTATCTAAGGGAAAAAACCAGAAGAGCTGCAAATCAGTGGAATAAGTATAGACAGAGTAAATGAAAAACAATTGGATATGGAATACGGGTAGAAGTATGCACATTTATATGTATTATTTTACATTTCTGGTTAAGAGTTATTTGCCTTGTCCAATTTTCCTGTTTGTTTTAATCAAATAAAGTACAAAACAAAATGAACATGAACGTAAGTTGATATGTAAGGAAAAAACAAGGAATATGTACATATAGTAAATAAACTAGAATAAAAGGAATAGAGTAACAGATAGTGTTAGAAGAATGTACCAGTTTTTTTTTCCTTCATCCATGTATGTGTATATATAAAAAATTGTGTAAAAAACTTTTGTGTCCAAAATCAATTACAAACTAGAAAAAACTAAGAAGTTGGATAACTTGGTTTTGTGCAACAAGCTAGACAGATGTGCTTTGAGACATAGAAATATGATTTTGCAATATGTTTGATGCATATTTCATAATTCAAGTGCAATACCAATTGTATCGTGATCAGACTAGTATGTGTCTAAGATAAAGACGTTGTATTGAGAAATGGGCACATTCGACCATACATGGTCAATAAGTGTGTTTTGTACATGGTTTATCTTATCCAAAAGAAAGCGGAGACTGTATTTGCACATGTAGTTTTCCAATTCTTTTGTTCTGGTATTATTTTGTAGCATGTCAATATTGAATTCTCCTACAATGACAATGGTTTCGTTCAGATGCAAATGTTCTAAGGCATTGGAAAGAACATTTAGTATGTTGGAGAATGTTGCATGTGGAGCAACATAGAGATTTAGTATTGCAATTTTCGATCCATGGAAAATTACTTTTGCGAGCACCATATCAACATTGTTTTCTTCGAAATGCATATACTCCAAAATGGTTACATGTTTTTTCACTAATATCATCACCCCATGTGTAATGTAACTCGATATGCAATTGTGATTTGGAAATTGTTTGTTTTGCATGCATAATGTCATGTATGTTTCCTACAAGCATAGAATATCGGATTGCATTGTGTCATAGTCATTGATTATATCATCCATATGTGCATGCAGGTTGCACATGTTAAGTGAGAGAATTGATACATATGAGTTTGTTTGTATGGATTGGTAATCATATTGTAGATGCCACTTTGTGATAGTCCTAAGGCGTTGCATCTCAATATCAACTTTATGTTTGACTTTGAAGTTATATTTTGTAAGAGCACTTAGTAAATACAAGGAGTCTATACTTCTGACACGGGGCAGTGTTGTGTATACAATTCCATGTATTTGAATTCCAGCAGGGTCAAATGCAACACTATCAAGTGTTAGTCCTTGTGATCTGTGGACTATACGTGCGCATGCAAGTTTAATTGGAAAATTGTTTTCGAATCTTCAGTCGACCTATCTTTGTCAATGTCGATACTGGTTTTGATATTCGTAAGATAGGTATCCAATCGCGTGCAGTATTTGAATTATATAGATAAGCCAACTTGTTTGCTTTTCGGTGGCCTATATGAAGCTCATGGAACTTAATCCAGAGGACATCAAGTTTTTTTGTTTTGGTATAGCCTTTAAGTATTCCATCTGCACCCTTTACCAAGCCATCCTATGAATCATAGTTGCAAGCATATATTTCAACCAGCATGTCTAATTTCAGGACAAGTTGCAAAGGAAAAGTGTTTGTATGTCCATGAGGTGGTACATTTCCATGGTTGTCTTCTTTGAGGTCAATTGAATTGATGATGATATCATTGTCAGGCATTAGTGATAGCATGTACCTGTTATGCATTGCAACATCCTTATTCGTGTAGAACAGGTAAGGGAAGGTTGGGTATGTTAGTGCAAGTCGCATGCACCTTGAATTGATATATGTTAAGTCATCATGTGTTTGGTTGTTTGTCTGCATTCTATTCAAAATTGCAATAAATGTTTCATCTGTTTGGCGCATTGTAGTATGTAATTCAAAGCATTTTATATTGTCTTTCTAGAAGTCATGCGTCATTGTTTGCATATTGACCGTAGGTTGTTCAAATATCAAAGAATCTTGGATGGGTTGTGCCTAGTAAAGATCCCCACAGAATATCATGTCAATGTTTCCAAAGTATTTGGTGTGCACATGTTTTATGTTTCTCAATCGGTTGTCAATGTAATACAAGAAGCGAATTCCAATCAAAGATGCCTCATCTATGAAGATAAGTTGCAGTTCATCATAAACCTTAGACAAGGTATCAAACATTTCCTTGTTGAGTGGAAGAAATTGTGACTTTTTAAAAGGCATAAAAAATGCAGAGTGGATTGTTGTTCCACCTGCATTATATGCATCTTTTCCTGTGTATGCAATTATAAGCCCCTTTGGTTTCATAGGATCAGAGGAATTGTTTGAATCATATATTCGTATAAGCATTTGGAATATTTCTTTCGTTGTGAATGCCTTGCTTGTTCCCGCCCCGCCTGTAAGGAACAAATGTACAGGAGTGTGCATGTTCAAGAATTTTTTAATTGCAATGTCCTTTAGAATTGTTTGCTTCTCTCGATTCAACAGACGTCTGACTCTGTGGTATTCATTATTTTCAATAAGGAAAAGATGTTTTGTGACTTGAAAGCCAAGATTGATACATTTTTCAATGTCGGTTKCTCAAGGACGAGGCAAATCTGCTTGCAAATCATAGGACTCGCAAAGAGTTATAGTTGTTTTACAGTTTGTGAATGTATCATCAACATTGTCATGGTTTTCTAGTTCATGAACTGCACTTTCTAGATCACCCCATGTTGGATTAACATTGTATGTAAATCTAGATTCATTGGTTTGTATTGTAGTCTCATAGGCAATATACGCAACTTCCCATGTAGGGAAGTTATGTTTTAATGTGTTTTCATTTTGATCAAATGGAACGTATAATAGTAGTTTTTCTCTACAATAATTTTCATAGTTAGTATGTTTGTTGTATTTGACAAAGCGTATTACAGAGGGTTTTTTTCTTTTTGATATGGGTGCACCATTTTTTTTGTAATGCGATATGAAATATGTTAAGCATATATGTTTAATAGGAGACAGACGTTGGAGATAATAATCAATAATAGAGCGACATAGCATGTCCTCTGAATTGTCAGGCTCTTGTTCTAGCAAAGACGGTGGTTTAAGCACAAATGTGTGTTTCTCAAGTGGAGATGTGTTTATGAAGACACATTTCCTTGAACTACAGTTGAGGGGCAGGGAAAATGCAATGTAGATTGCTTGTTGAGCAGACATTTGTTGAAGATTAAGTAATGTATTTCCAAGTATACGTATAATTTGCATAGCATCAATATGACTTCTTTCATGTTCTTTGCGTATTCTTTTGAATGCACTTGCCATAGATTTGTCAACCTTTGTCATATACGAGGTACAATACGATGTTGCAACATCTGCATTGAGGACATACTGCGCATTTGTATTTGCATTTCACATAACTGGCATGTCCTTGGAGAAACTGTTGTTCCAAATATGAGAAATTTTTCATTTAAGGAAAATTGTTGGTTGTTTAAGTGTACATTGTATGGCTTGGATGTACTCATCTTCTGTTAGAATTAGATTTATCAAGAAGTCATCGAAACTCATTAACTCATTAAAGTCTCGTTGTTCTAGAAATGTGAACAAGGATTTAGATTTCGCAATGACAACATTGTCCTCTAAACTAAGTGGCTCTATTATTCTTGTTGTTCTCATTGGCGGCACAGGGAAGTTGTATATGCAATGTGAATTTTTTCGTTGTTTACAACTTCTTGCATGATAATGTCTATGAACTTTGGCAAGTTCTAGATCCAAATGATATGTGTTGCATGTTATGTATTTGTCCACAAATTGCTCAATCTGTAAGTTGTTGTCATTTCCATAGACCGGTGCACCCTCTATCCACAACAGTGTGTGGGCATGCGCACTCCCCCTATTCTGGAACTCGGTCACAAAAAATTAGTCTGATATTTTTTCGAAAAATGTTTCATCATGGCATATCAATTGTCTCAAAGCATTTATTATATGTCTATAGTAGCGAGTACATGTCACTCAGTCTTTTCTTATGAGGTAGTCAATGTCATCATTTTCCAATGTATCAATTTGTTTTTTCCTTTTCCTGTTCCTATACAATGCAGACATTGTAGCCAACAACGGATCCCAACGATGCTCTGCACTTGTAAATGTGATGAAAAATGTTAGCGGTCCCAATTGTCGGATCATTGCAAAAATTGTTTTCTTGTTTTGTTGCCAATAGTCAGGAGAGATGTGAATGTTTTTGAAATCTATGTATCCAATATTAGATTTTAGGATTTTTTCTAGGTTTGCTTTGTACTTGACATCTTTGGCCAATAACTTTCTTCTGTGTAGCTAGCCTTTTCTTATTCACACCCACATGCAAGACATCACTTGCTCAATTATTATGTGCATTGTTTTGAAAAAAAGAATTTGTTATGTGATAGGAGAAGTCATCGCTTGAATGTAGCAGTTCCCATCGAACTATTTTATGGTAGTTGAATCGTTCTGTAATGTCACTGGGACATTGATCTCCATAAAATAGTGTTAGGAAGTTCATTTCCTCAAAAAAATTGTCCTTGAATATTCCAAGTGGGCGTTGCCCCTCAACAGGTGCAATTTCAACAATCTTGTATTGCAAGTCATGAATGCACTCTGAGTCAGTGAATCCATGTATCAATGTTTCAGCAGGTCTTTCATTCTCTGATTCATCACTTGTATCAAATTCACTAGCAGTCTCGAGAGTCTGTGCAGAGCTGTCATCCCCTTCTCCAAGAACATTGTTCTAGTTCTCATTTATACAAATGTTATGTGCTTTGTACAGGGCCCTGGAACATAATTATTTTAATGCTTTCATGACAACATGCACACACACTTTACCTGTATGGTATGCATTATTGTATTGCAAATGTCTTTTGAGAGCTACAAAATTGTCATTGTATCGCTAATGAATTGTGGCAAGGCTTTTTGTACAACATCTAGTTGGACATGCACATTAATAATTGACCCTGTTAAGCCCATTTGGGGTCGTTTATAGCCCCAAGGTCTGATTTGTGCAAATGCAATTCGCAGAGACACAAGTCTCTCTTCAAGTTTTGTAAGTGTACTTACATCTGGTAGTGGTGTATTATATCTTATTTGGTCAGGCGTTGCAAAGTGTGGAAATTTTCCATTTTCAAGTGATCATTTGCATGGAAGACAAATATTGCCACTGGAAAATGTTCTATCATTTAGTGTCAAGACGAGGTATTATGCTTCCAAATCAGGCGTGAAAGACTTAGTGTTTTTTTGCGAAATTCAATTGAACGCCAATTGCACATGCAATGGAAGGAGTGTCTTTAATTTGTTTCATATAGATCTTTCTTCCCTAAACAAGTATGCATAGAAAGTGTTTGTTGGTTTTCATTGCTAGCAGTGCATGTTGTTGGCTCTAGCCCATGAAATGTGATTTTTTCCTCTCAGTCAGTACCATGACCATTGTGGGATATGTGGTCGTACCTATTTCTCTCACGTATCTGTTTTTTCAAGATGTGGTAGGTTAACTTATGCTTGCCACTAGAAACTAGTTTGACTTGTTAACAAGCCATGTTGGAGGTGGAATCGACGTTTCTTATGGGCATTGCATCCTCATCATCTCGATGATGAAAACTGTGATGTTCTTTGTCATTCAACATGTGATGTTTGTGTTCAGCAGAAAATGAGAAAATGTGATTGTGTTGTGCACGAACAATTTTGTTTGGTTGTGATATGTGAGTTTATGTTTAGAAGGAAGCGTACCAATGTATTTTTTTCTCTCACGTATGACCATTTTCAAGTTGTGATAAGTTAGTCTATGTTTTTTGTTCAAGGTCTGGATGACTTCATGACAACTAGGATGAGTTTCATTCTGATTAAATAGCATGCGACGCTTATGCAGATTCGCTGCAGTTTGGGTGGCATGGACATTGGATCCTGAACTGGTAGTATTTCTTATACTACCAATGTATTTTTTTCTCTCATGTATGACCTTTTTCGAGTTGTGATAAGTTAGTCTACCTTTTTTTGTTTAAACTCTGTATGGCCTCATCACAACTGGGACAAGTTTCATTCTCATTAAATAGCATGTGACGCTTATGCAGATTCGATGTGGTTTGGGTGGCATGCAAAGTGGACCCTGAACTAGTAGTATTTGTCATCAAAGGTTGATAATGGATATGCATCGTATCTGTTTTCAACAAGATGATGTCAATTGTTCAATCGTAGTTTGAATCAATACAGTAGGAATGGACAGTACCATCTGATAGGGCCGACCAGACCTAGATATTTACTCTGAATATGATAGATAGCCATTGCAAATAGAATCTGACACCCTCTACATTTCCTTTCTCATATGGAAGTGCCATGTTTACAAGGTATTGTTGCGAACTTCCAATTGTCGGCATACTTTCTAGGAGATATGGTAAAATGTGTTGATGCAAGTAGCTAAAAGCCTATTGGTTGCCTCCTATAATTACATTGCAAAAGGATTGTACAGTGTAAATCCATAGTGACTACACATTGAACTCTATTGGTACCAAATAGCAAATTGCATTGAACAAACTATCTCCACAACTAGATACAATAGTTGTCGTTATGTGCAAGTGTCACACACCCACTACAACAACTTAGAGTTTTCGTCTTTTCCTTCGAGGAGAAGAATCTTCGAGACTTCTATGGGGCCTAGCGCAGACCCTCTCCTTCCTTAAACTTCCCCAAACGACCACAAGTTGGCCTTAGCGCAAGCGCCTTTCACAACTCACGAGTCGGGAATCAAGACCCTCGACTCCCCTTTCTCCAAATATCGATACCCAAGATGCTATGCGGGTATGGCTCCCTCCTCACTAGCGCCTACTACCTGTAACCGTGGGCTAGGCCAAACACTAGCACTACTCGCAACCTCGCCAGTTGAGGTGTTGAGTTCTCGTGCTCCTCTTTCGTGAATCCTCGAGACGCGAGAAGTCAATGTCACGTGGACTCTGCCAAAGCGACGTGCACACACCACTTGTCAACCTTGCTATACTATGCTCACGAGATGTGTCGCCACTGCCTGTCGCACGAGACCTCGGCTCTCGTCGTTTCGCAGCCTTAGCGATCAAGGTGCAGCTTCTTCATCCTGCGAAACCCTGAGCCACGATAAGTCAACAGTGGGTTGACTCTTCCTCGGTGTGACACGTGTCCACCATCGGTTACCCGCTTCCTAGGCTAAATACTAGCTCTACTCGCATCTCGCGACTTCGCGGGTTGGAGTGTTGAGCCCTCGTGCTCCTCCTTCGTGAGTTCCCGAGATACGATAAGTCAACAATGGGTTGACTCCTTCCCAGGCGACATGTGTCCATCATCTATCACCCATTCCCACCTTCTTCTGGGTGCATGTTGTTACGCCACATGTCACCCATACAGTCCCCACTTAAGGATGGGTCACATGCTTGCATGAGCCCTCGGCATTCGGCTCTTCGCGACTTCCACAATCGAAAGGAAACTCCCTCAAGTTCCAAACTTGCGATAGGCGATAACTACGAAAGTTTTGATCCAATGGTCCTCTCGTGCCCTGGATCCAACGTCCATGATTACATCACGATCTCGCGAATCGTGAGTTCATGCAGTCCTACCCTTGACTACTCCAAGTCGCGAGTCAGCGAAATGCTACTCTCCTGCCCATACAAAGGCTAAGATCGACGGTCATTAGGGCTCCGTCAGATCCTTGGATCTACAGTCCTGGGTCCCATCGCTACTTGCGAAGGCTAAAAGGGGTGAGGTGTTAACACCTACGCTCCTTCTCTAGATCCGTCGGTTTTGACATATCCGAGGTATTCCCGAAAGGATTTCGACCGTTCGTTTACCAAATGATAGGGTATTCCCTCTTTCTATAATTGGGCTCGCTATCCCTTTTGAGATTGAATCACGAAATTCAACTTCTCGGGGCTTCAAGCTCCCACGACTCTGAGACCTTAGAGAACTATCCTTCCTTGCATAACTTTTCCAGACTTAACCATTTATACAGAAACCAACGGTGACATATAAACATACACATGCATCCATTATCTCCAGTTTAAAACACCAAGCAATCATTCTACACAGGAATTATTATGGGCATACAAATATAAGCATGCATTCATGATATTTAGTTTGAAATACAAGGTATAGAACACTTATCAAATCTACCAGGCATGATGCAACTGCTAAGAGGGGTTCTCATTTCCACCCACCCATAGGCTCAGTGACTCCAAACGAATTTACCACTAGCCACCCCCGAGCTAGACCATGATGCTTTGAGGTTCAGTCTCCTATTTCCAGCTCGACAGAAAATCAAGGACGAGGGTTACTCTCCTTCTCCTGATATAGGAAAACAATCCAGGACGAAGGTTACTCTCCTTCTCCTGATATTCAGAACTCCCTGTGTTTCCAGGGTTTTCTCCAGTCTCTTTCGTGATCCCCGTCGCGCGCACTGCTCTCCCCTTACCACATTTCCTCTCTTGCCAATTTTTGTCTGCAAGGTTGCGTGTGGCGCGAATTCCATCATCTGTGGTCAGGTCTGAGGGTTGTTACGGATGGGCGGTTCACCCCCATCCCCTCATAAACTCTTGAGGAGCCTCCCCACCTACCAATCTGACTGGAAATCCATTCCAGGATCAGAGAGTTGCTTTGGTTTGTGAGCAAGTATAAACCAGTACAGTACTGGCTCGGTGGAATTTAACGCAACCATTCCAGGTCCCTTCCACCACCTCTCATTAGCCATTGTGGTCTCTTTTTAGCACATCCCTCTCCCAGCAGTCATGCAACACATATTCATAACATAATTTACATTCATCAACCTTTTATACAAAGGTCCATCAAGTCAAACATTCACATCTTTGAGTTTGCCATAGTTCTTGGCCAATATAGTTATTTTTACAGATTGGGGGAAACAGGGTGTTACAGCAAGCCATGGGAGTGTATATGATGCAAAATTCATTTCCAATGTGATTCGAGGTCTTTGCAAATGAGGGAAAAGTAAATATGAGGTCCTTCAAGATCGCATATGGATAATTTTCTATAGAGTAGTGGTTCATAATGACCACTAANTTACATTCATCAACCTTTTATACAAAGGTCCATCAAGTCAAACATTCACATCTTTGAGTTTGCCATAGTTCTTGGCCAATATAGTTATTTTTACAGACTGGGGGAAACAGGGTGTTACAACAAGCCATGGGAGTGTATATGATGCAAAATTCATTTCCAATGTGATTCGAGGTCTTTGCAAATGAGGGAAAAGTAAATATGAGGTCCTTCAAGATCGCATATGGATAATTTTCTATAGAGTAGTGGTTCATAATGACCACTAACAGGATTGGCATCATGGAACAAGATGCAATATGGATCGCTAGATGCAGTTTTGTTGAATAGTAGATATCTTGTTTTTCTTGTCAATGACCATATTCTAATTGATATATTTAGCCACTTGGACAGCCACCGTATACAAAATGTATCTCCCCAAAGTCCCCTCTCATGTGCAGGCAGAATTGCAGATGCAGACAATCGCATCTTCGAAAAATACGAAGTGACATCATGTATTCCATGCAACTGGCAAATAAAATTAGATGCCAATTCATTTTGATACGACTCAAATGCCTCAACATCGTCATTTTCTAAACGGCCCAAGAAATAATCTATCGATCCATTGTGCAAGTCGGTCGAGGAATAACATAAATGCAATAGAACTTGAAATGCATCGAAGAGGCAATCTCCTACAGTATACAAAAATGCATCCAATCTAAAAAGCCCATTGTTATACAATATCTAGTCAATGATGTCATGTACATTGGAGTTTGTATCTATTTCATAGACTCAACATCTATTACTTGCTTCATCTCTTAAGCTGTGATTTTCAAGATGTTTCTTAGCTATATTCAGATAATATGCAAATAGAGAAAAAAAGAAGAAAGGAAACTATAAGTGTGGAACTGCATACCAATTCTGCTATGTATCCTTCAACCTTCTTCCTGTCAAATTCAATCCCCCTAGTCGCTACAACAATTGGAAAAAAAACAAACAAACGTACAGTGAATATTGAACCAAATAGAAGAGGCAACGCAAATGAAATAACACTATAAATTTGTTCAACACAAAGACCGGGTATTCAAGGCATATCATTTTTGAACCTATTCCACGTGTGCATCCTAAAAGTGTTTCAGTGGAAGAAGATGATTTGCAAGACATAAAGGACAGCATAAAACCAATATTTGGACAGGGTTTTTGATTCAAAGAATAAAAGCATGCCCTATCACAAGGTCCTGGCAGATGCTTGCTCCGCAATGACAACTCTGAATTCGTTTTCTAAACCCCTTTGCATTGCTATTTTTGAAAGAGCTATGGCACGATATCCAGGACGTGGAAGTTGGCATATGTGATTGGAAGGGAACATGATGGAAAAAATGCACCAAATGTATGGTTTCCAGGAACAAAAAATATGAGGAGAACATTTGATTTCCTTTTTTATATTTCATTGTGGCTGCAACAGATGTGGGTGTTGTGTCCAGCATCAACATTCAAAGGGGAACAAGACGTTTTGGAAGGGAAAAGACTGGTAAAAATGCACCAAACGTATGGTTTTCGGGACCAGAAAAAATGAGGAGAAGGACAAGATAGCAGCAGACGATTGTTTCTCTGGTCGTAGCAGTCACACAGAAATATGTTCTACAAGAAGATTTTGACCCAGGGATTCCTAGTATTGAAAATTCTTGCTTGCAAGATGCAAATAGTAAACAACAAATAAGGAATAGCAATGAAACCATGGCACTGAAACTTACCCGTGAATGAGGAACGACAGAAGCGCAGCTCCAAACCGCACAAGCTGCAACAACAGGTCCAACTACAAATGCAGGACCCCAACCTTGCAAAGTTGAAGCAAACAAGAGCAAGCAACAAACAACAAACCAGTGAACAAGCACCAAGAGGTCCAACTGCAACTGCAGGACCTCAACTTTGAAAAGTTGAATCAAACAACAACAAGTAGCATTGAACGAACCAACGAGCAAGCATCAACCAATGAACCAGTAATGTCAGTGAAGAACAATATTGCCCAAATTCACTGCAGACAAGACTGTATCCAAAAATCAGAGGAAATTGTATTGTAACACGCTTGTTGAGTAAACATTTAAGGTTGTGAGGTATGTTAGGTAAACACTTAAGGCTATCAAAACCGTCGAAGGGCCTCACGTTGTGCAAACATTTAAGAAAGAATGCAGTGTGTCAGGGCTGTTTACGTATGCAATAATGAAAATGCATGTCTAAGTACGCAATAATAAAGAAAAATAAAAAATAATAATAATAACAATAGTTCGAACAATGGAGACTATGCAAAAAACAATTACTCAGAGGACAAAGTAATATGAAGTCAACTAATAAAAAACTGACTATCCATGCTCAAAACTTTGGATATCTAAACATTTTAATATGAATAGTACAAATTCAAAAAGACTGTAGATGATAAAAACTTTGGATATGCCAACATATAAAACATTGGGAATAATGAAGCTGGCAATAAGACCTCAAAGCTATTATCCAATGAGATCATGACATATAAGGGTTTTTTTATTATATAAAAAATAATGTTTTTAATTCTCCAGTTCAAACAATAGAGATTATGCAAAAATTTGCAGTCAAACGACAATCTAATATAAAGTCAACGAATTATTGATCGCTATAGTCCCTCTACGCCTTCGGCACGGACTAATAAGGCAAAAAAATGACTTTTGCTTTTGTATTGAATTTGATTATAAAAACCCCTTCTAAGCTTTTCAATTAATTTCAAATGTTGTCCTTTGGAAATCATAAAGTTATGATATGAGTTAGTTTCGAAAATCCCTTTAGTTTCAAATGCTTTATCTTGTGGTTGTTTATTTCAATCATATAATTTTTAATGTCAATTATAATGTATTAATTATGTTTGAGAATCAAATTACAAACCTCGAATCTAAACCTCAAATCAAGTTGTTAATCAAAACTAAAATCAAGTTTTATGAAAGTTACAACTCTAGAAACACCCTCTCATATATGGGGGTTTCACAAAGCTACAACTTTGAAAATCTCTTGAATACTTTCGGGAGCTTCTTTGAAAGGTCTTTCGAAGTTGTGAGCACTTTCTAAGGTTTCCAAATTAGATACAATTTTAAGAACCTGAAAGTCTTCCCTTATTAATTTAGAAAATCTAAAATTAAAGTTATCTCGAGCCCTACCAATTATGAATTACAATGGTTAAATAATAATAATAATAATAAAATCTAAAATCTAAAATCTAAATCTAAAGTCAATTTGAATGAGTTTGAGTAAAAATCCAAAATCTATGATGGTAAAAATTTGAAAATTACCCTTGTGGAAAAACCAAAGTCAATTCAAAATTTAAAGAAAAAAAAAACTCTTTTGTCTCATGGTTTTAAAATAATGTAAATAATGTACATCGGGTTCTTTTATAAAATGGTCATTCGAATGAATTTTAAAACTATCCTGAGGACTTCCGGGATATTTTCAAAAAACTCTTTGAAAGAAAGATTTGAAATAGCTTGAAGACTTTGTTTTTTCTTTACAAGACTCATCACAAGGAAGTCGATTCAAAATTTAAAGAAAAAAAAAACTCTTCAGTCTCATGGTTTTAAAACAAGGGTTGCATGGCAACGCAATCCCTGCTGAGTTAGTTGGGAAATACATGTTGAACAATGAAACTTAATATAACTAAATGCAGAAGTAATGAATAGTTTTTGTCAAAAGATGATAATTGAGGGTTGTTTGTGATTCAAAATGTATAATGAACAGTTTTGTAAACTCCAATAAGTAAAAGAATTGTTATAAGGCACCGACATTTTGACTATGGCTTGGAAGGTACACATTGATCCAGATTATTTTTGGCACGAAATGAGAGGGGAGATATAATAAAGAAATGCACAGAGATATCGTGTATATCCAGTAATATAACAGAAATATATCAGAGATGCAACCACAAACACAGAGATACAGTAATACACAATTTCTATTAATGAAAGAAATGTACAGAGACTGTAAAAATACAGAGTGAAAGACTCGCTAGAATGGTGGCAGCTTATCTCTGAGAAGAGATGTGACGGCTACTTGCATTCGCAAGAAGATGGTTACAATGAGGCTTTGGATGTCTTTTTACAATAATCGGGAATGCCGATTTCGTTGTCAAAAACCTAACCCTAGGAGATGAAGCGCCAAAGTCATGTGGACCACGGGTAGTTGGTGCATCAACTTCCGAGTCGTAACTTTACTCTGATCTCTTGGGGCGTCAATGATGCTTCGTTGGAAAGGTATAGAGGAGTTCATTTGGGGGCTCAATTATGCCTTTATTTATCATTGAGAACCTCGATCTAGAAATAACTTCATTTAGGCCCTCAAATGGCCCACAGGAAAACACCTTAAAATGAAGTAAATTGCCAAATTTGCTAGAAACTTGTTTTGAGCCATTTGGAGAAAATTAAGGTGGCCCTCGAGATCACGGATCAATCCTCCCTCCTTAGGAAGCAATGGTCTCCATTGCATTGAGTTCTAAGGGAGAGGGAAAACATTTGTTGAATGCGCATCTTGGTGAGCTGCTTGTCTTCTTGGAGAAGTCAAGTACTTAGTTTGTATAATCTGTCCTGAACACATTGGTTGGAAGGGTTGGACCTTTTAGCTTGATCGTATTTTAGATGGCTAATGCGAGGAAGGAAGCTTTGACTTTCTTTGCAACCTTGTTGACACCATACATTGGATAGAAAGATTACTTTGGCCAAAGCGTAGTGGATTTGCCAGTATCAACCACATTCACTACTGAATGGAGTGTGGAGAAGATAAGATTTTCTAGTATGAGATACTGTTTAGGTTGGGCGGTAGTTGGAACTACCTACGGTATCTACAGTAGAGATGACCCCCCAGGTAATAATGACACTACGAGTCGAGACTCATAGGTATGGTGTTTCCACATATATATGGCTAGCCAAGAGAACATCTGAGACATCGGTGGGAAAACATCACGCAATACCTCATCCTTGAAGGGTTGAATGTACTATGCCAATCGACATTGTTGGAACTGACGAATCTAGATCCTTGGCTGAGAAAAGCCACCCGATGTTGTATGGTAGCGAGTGTGGTGTTGTCGACAATCCAAGCTATTTGACGACCTCTGTGAGATGAGGTTCTTACGACTCCGCTATCAACAATAAAATCACGATTAGAGTTCCCTTCACCCACATTTGTATGGCAGATAAAGCTCCCCTCTTACGGATCTATTGGTTCTTACGGTTTAATTGTTGTAGTGTGACAATAGCGGTGGGAGCCTGCGTCGATGACACATCTTTTACTAATTATTTTGAGTGTCGGATTACGGGTCAGGGTTTAATACTTGTCTTTGATCCTGACCACCAATGACTATTTTGAAGGACATTAAACCGGTGTTGTGCCGAGTTTTGTGGAAATCGCACCATTTTCGGTGTCCTTCTTTGTCTTCAGTGACCTTTCTTTTCTGTGGCTTGAATTTGGTTTAGGAAGGCCCCATTTATTAAGTCTTTGTCATACTTTGATTGTTGTGGATTTGCGGTCGAACTCCGTTTTGTTCTGGTGTTTAAATTTCTTTTCGATTTTAACATCATATCGATAAGCGACACCGAGTGATAAGATGTCGGAAAATCCATTTTTAGGTTTGGATAGCCATCAGTATTAGAGCCCACATTGTTGTGAGAACCAAATAATACCGTTCGAGGTCTTTGATGCACCTAGCTTGATGCGCCAAGGTATGGAAAGGTAGTAGTGAACCTTCTGGGTACTTGGCCCCTCTCTTACCCTTGATGTGGTGAGTCTCATGTGTATTGTTCCTCATAGTTTTTCCATGAAGTGTCTTTGATCGCTATAGCATCCACAAAAAAATCCCAAACCTGACCCCATATATTCAATTCTTGTGGAACTCTACTCGGTAAGTTTGCCAATGTTTGACATGGGGGAGAGCCCAGGAGTCGCGAAGGTGATCTTTTCCTTGTGCGAGAAAAAGTATGAGCAGGAGAAATAACCTTCTAGCGATTTAACCATTTATCTAGGGCATCGCATCTATTTTGACCTTCAAATCACGGGAATATCAAAATTAACTTTGTACCTTGAAAGGAGAGGTAACTCCAAAGTGGTAAACGATGAAGATCATGCGATGCTATCAGTAGCGTTGAAGGATGTGGGAAAAATTCTCCATCATTTAGATCCCTACATTCTGCGTGAGCTCGGCATAGCGGTGATAGAATAAGATGCCTTTCGGTGATTTTCTTTCTTAGCGTGAGGTTTCTTGGGTGTAAGGCGGTGTCTTCAGAGATACAAGCTGAGACCCAACTTGCTATAACCGGACCTCGTCGGGACATGCACAAAAAAGCGATCAAAGGCAACACTCATTACCAGCTGATGATTATTTTTTGAAAGCGCGAAATGAGGCGGGTATAATAAAGAAATGCAGTATAGGTGTATATCGATTAATATAACGAAATATACTCGAGGAGATGCAACCATAAATAAAGAGATACATTATTACACAATTTCTATTAATGAAAAGTAATGCAGTTATGCATCTGAGTGAAGACTACCGTAGAATGGTGGCGGCTTATCTCGAGAAGAGATGTGGCCCGGCTACCGTGCAAGAAGATGGATTTACAATGAGGCTCCAAATAAAATTTTAACATAAATAAAAAAAAAAAAAACCCTAGACATCCAAGAAAACCTAACCCTAGGAGATGCAAGAGCACCAAAAGTCATGTGTAAGATTTTGGTTTGGGTGAAGTTGGTGTCAACTTCTGGAATTAAATGGCTTATACGATCTACGTTTTAGGCGTGTGATAGCTGGTTGGAAAGAATATCATCGAGGAGATTCATTTTGGGGCTCAATCGGCACCTTTGGCTATCATTGAGAACCTCGATCTCGAAAAACTTCATTTAGGCCCTCAAAATGGCCATCGAAAAAACTTCATTTAGGCCCTCAAAATGGCCCCGGAAGTGAAAACCTGCTAAAAATAGTAAATTGCCAAAATGGCCAGAAAACTGTTTTGAGCCATTTGGAAAAGGTGGGTGGCCCCCGATATCCACCTGGATCACACATAGACCAAAATGCAATTTTACCGGAAAATAATATTAGACAGAAATATGGTATCCATGGTAAGCAATGACCTTGCTTGAAAATTTACACAATGGCTTAGCAGTTCAAGGTGGCAATTGCTATACAAAACTTCTATGCTCAAATTTATGCATGCATCTCTCAATTTTGTGCACGAAAATGATGATTTGAAATCCACATACATTTTAGTGAAGTAATTTCCAATCACCAAAATGGATTACAAATGGTAAACCTAAGAGAAAAAAGCTTTCAATGGGAACCCATTTGAGTAAGTTGGGAGCATAGGAGTTGCTGCCAGTTGGTCCATTTGCAGGAGCAAATCCTCTTGTGATTATAGAAGAAGAAGTTGAAGAAGACGTTCTGCCTGATGGAGATTTAGGTAACGATAAAACCCCAGGTGATGGGGCCATCGCCATTGATGTCGATGTCAAAGGTGGTCCTGTAAAATTAGGCATTACCTATATACCTACAATCAAATTTGAAAATCCAACAGCAAAGTTTGTAACTTAATAATTCACAAGCTTTTAGAAAATCTTGAAAGTCCAGCCTAAAAACAAAGAAATGCTGAAATAGGGGGTGGATTGCACATCACACTTGGGCATTGTGGCTGAAGCAAAGTAACCAAGCTGAAGATAAACATGGTACAAAAAATGACACATTAACAATGTTTTGTTAATCAACCCAATAATAGTGGACTATAGACTAGTGAATAAATATTAAAGATTTACCATTTATGTTTTGAGAGAAATAATCCAAGAACTTAGAAACTTAAAAGCAAACAAACTAGAAGGACAAGAAGAGGAGCCTACGAAGTGAGGATCGTGCCATTGAGAAAGCCATTGTAAGAACATGTTGTAACATTGCATCCACCACTTGTAGGTTGTATGGTGGTGTTTCTGATCATGAAATTGCTCTTTTTGCATTGCATATTAGAGCAGGATGTTGCCAAAGGTGTTGGAGCACAATACAGGCTGCCATTTTTGCAAGCAGGTTAGCTCAAAACTTCAAAAGCTTAATTTATGAAACAAAATATCTATGGAAGTAATCGGAAAACTGGTATCTTACTTCAAGTTCCCTGGTCCACAACTGCACTGTACACAATGGCTAGCAGTGATAGTGTAGTTCCCATTGGCAACAAGCAAGTGAGAATCTGAGGAATACTTTGAGATGCTTGATGTACAAGTTGCAAAAGTGAAGAAGACCCTTCGTAAGAGCCTACAAAACCTTAATAAAAGAGAGATTAGAATTCTAGGAGCCTATTTCCAAAGTCAGTAGTTGGAAATCAGTGGTTTACTATTGGAAAAAGAAAAAAACATGGCCATTTTGGAAGGGACAATAGAAGATTCTAGACAAATTGTTAGCAAATTCAAGTTTTTGTTTATAAAATAAATTGTTTAACATCACACATGAAAGAGAGGAGAAGGGGCTCATGTTTCATAATGTATGAAAGATTATGTCACATTCTTTACAACAAGAAAACAACATTTAAATTCGTACCAATAATGTTTGGCATATAGACCCAATTTTTGCCATATTATCGGGCATGAACACATAAATATGTGAGAGGAAAAGTCTTTACAACAACACAAACAGGGATATCTGAAGAAACATGTTTTGATTCTCAAAGAACCAATTCATTGTTTTTGGCAAGCTGAGAAATGACATATAGGCCCTTAAATTATGTAGCATAATGTGAAAACACTCTTTAGGAGTCTATTTTCATGTGTAAAGTGAACTTAGTTGGCCCATATTTCCAAGGAAATTTCAAAACAAACCAAAAATAGAGCAGGAGATAGTCGGTTCACAAGAACAATCATTTTCCAGGTATAGTGTTCAAGTGATTACACAGTTCCTTCAAGATGCAAGGGCAAAAGTACTCGTCCCCAATGTGCTTGATCAAGTTGTAAAAGCACAAGGCATTCACCAAACTTAACCAAAACATCTGCCTTTCAGTAACTCAACTAAGTTTCAAGTCACACCGGGCACTCTGATGCATAAATGTAACAATGATTTTGGAACTAAACCAAGATTCTAGTCATGAAATACTGGAATTTGAAGCATTTCATATGAAAACATCTACATCATAATAGTGTATTTTCTAATATATTGCATTGTTAAATTTCATACGAAAAAATCTATATCATAATAGTGTATTTTCTAATATATTGAATTGTTAAAAAAAAAATTAATGTACAATATCAAACCCCAACCACCAATATCTACCCAGACACTGTATTATTTCCTACCTCATCTGGCTATGTTTAGGGACTTCCAAGAAGTTCCCTGCTACATTGCCCTCAACCAGTGAAAACACCAAACAAATGAAAAGATTTGAAATTAGTCCCTACACAGGTCCACCCATGCTCGCCAACTATGTTAGAATGTTATAATATCGACATGGCAGTTTTAAAGTGAATGGACTAGAGAGACAGACGTGGCCATCTAATGAACAATCAACAAATATGTATGACAACAATGAGAGCAAGCCAAACCATGCCACGCCACAAGGAAAACGGCAAACCCATGCCTTATGCCTTTCAGTGGGTAGAATTTGCTCCGTACTCCAATTATTCTCATATGAATGTGATATAATATTGTATAAACGCTTCTTTTAATTTACTTGCAATTTGTGTATGTAAGTCGTGTAGGAAACCCAAGTTATTTACAGCCCCAATCGTTGCTATGAGGAACTCAAATAATAGTCTAGACGTTGGGTCAACGATCTAAGAAGATAATGAGCACCGTAACTCCCAAAGCCTCATCAAGTGCTCCAGGGCCGTAATGAAAGCAGGCGGATTCCAACGCAAGGGTCAGTCCTGGTATGAAATTTAAGGAATAATATTCTAATGATAATTTCTTTTTTCGTTCCTAATGCAAAGATTCTATGTTTTTTTTTTTTTCCACGTTGGAATTTTGCGTTGGAAACCCACCCCAGATACTTCCCCACATAGTGGTTGGTATGAGAGTGATAAAGCTTCGCAGCCCCAAGGGATACAGGTTTCGAACTCATGACCTCTCCCCAAACTGGAAGAATATGCGCATGTC
>SNQJ01S0002438.1:29123-83661 GCA_010110895.2 Picea sitchensis | reverse complement strand
ACGTTGGAATTTTGTGTTGGAAACCCACCCCAGATACTTCCCCACATAGTGGTTGGTATGAGAGTGATGAAGCTTCGCAGCCCCAAGGGATACAGGTTTCGAACTCATGACCTCTCCCCAAACTGGAAGAATATGCGCATGTCTTAACCAATTGTGTTATCCCATGGGCCCTGCAAAGATTCAATGTTAAAATTGGATTTAGGGTATGATAAATTTATGTAAAAGATTTTCCTTGATCCTAGTCCTTGAATAAAGACCCTCAACGTGGTCATTATGTACCAGGATATCTGATTAATGTGGAGAACTGGGGTTACTACCGGCTTTGTTGTTTCGTCGCACATACTATTAAACTTAAATGTGCATTTCTATTAGAGTATGTTGTAGCTCGAATGTCAAATTAACGGTTTGGAAAACACATAATTAATGAAATACACATTCCTTGTAGCTTATCTATGTTTTTCTATTCGTCATGGAGACTATGAATTCGAACTAGAAGAAGAAAGAACAAGGGAGTAATGTTTTAATGAGTACCTGGAGCTCGAGTAATCATACAGCTTCCCAGCGGAAGAAAAAATGACGAGGGATACATATGTTTCACACAGAATCGATAGTTCTCGAGATTTTTTGAACAGCGCCCTATGCCTCTTCGCAAATGTGACCTGCCTAGTCGAAGCGTTAGCTATTCTCTTAATTTCTATTTTCTCGCGGGCCATGTCACTCCAATCTAAGATTACAACAGGCAAGATCTCTTGCGATTAGCATACAAATCGTACTCAGGAAAAGGGAAAAGTTCCACCAAATCCGAAAGCCTACAAGAAGATTAAATGGAAGGAACACTAGGTTTGAGAAGAACCCTAAAATGAAGCGATAAAACCCAACACCGATTTCGAAAGCGTTGTCCTCTTGAACAATTGAGGGCACACCTTCGGTTTCTAAGAGCACATCGGGGGAAATTAGTACTACAGCGCATGCAAGAGATAAGATTTTTACAATGCAGTACAACAGGTCTTAATAAATACAAGTAAACATCATGCTCAATCGGTCTTCCTTCCCTTCATTGTCAAACTATCAAATCCATTAATTATGTAATCAATTTTATATATTGAATGACGTTAAGCTTGCAATAACACATCAAAAATATCATCCAATTAAATTTTAGAAAAATATATATTTTTTATTATTAAAAAAAATACATATATTGATTTCATATGTGACACAAATTTAAAGTCAACAATAAACTAATACAGAGTCAAAAGGCAAACTCATTGTTATAGTCCCATACCTTCTATAAAAATTAATAATATTTTTAAAATAATATAAAACTTTTTTATAAAATGTTCATTCAAATGAATTTTAAAACCATACCGAGGACTTTCATGATATTTTCAAAAAAACCTTCGAAAAAAAGATTTGAAATAGCTTAAGACTTTGTCTTTTTCTTTAAAAAAACTCGTGACAAGGAAGGTTTGAAAGATTTGAAAATCCTTTTGGAAAACTCTTTGAATGGAAAAATTAAAGTGCCCCAAAGACATGAGGAGTTCTTGGAAAGTTTTCCAAATGCAAGTTTGGAAAAGTCTTTTTCATCTTTGAGATTTTAATTTTTTATTTTTATTTAAGTAACATCAAATATTAAAAATAAAGTCTTTTTCATCTTTGAAATTCGAATTTTTTCGGTAACATCAAATATTAAAAATAACCTTTGATAAAAACATAAAAATCATATAGTTCCTTCAAAGTTTAAAGGAAAAACTAAAGCCGTGGATTAATCGGGGAATAGGAAACTAGCACTTTTAGCTTTCGAAGATTCCAAATGTACTATTTTGGATGAACTTTTCAAAAGTTCGAAGGCTTTTGGGATTTTTCAATGTTTGCCTTTGAAATTAACTTTTGCAAAGGCCGAAAGGCTCTCGAGAGATTCCAAATTTCGAGGTTTAATTTTTTTTTCCCTTTGAAAGCTAGCGTTTGATAATACTTTGGACTATAGCCTAGTAACCTTTCTTCTAATTAAGCAACTTTCGAAATATTATTAATATAAACATACTAACAGGTTAGTAATAATTTAAAAACATTTGAAATATTATTAACCTTTTTTTTAAGTAATTTAATATTACAAAGATGCAAATTCGAATGAGGAGTTGGAGAATAACAGAGAAAACATTATTCCCCCATCCCTCCTTCATATTAATGTTGAGGAGTTGGAGAATAACATAGAAAATATTATTATGCTTTCTTTGTTAATTTCAAATTTTTCAAATGAGGGAGAGGGTGGGGAATAACAAAGAAAACATTAAAAACATTAATATGTTTTCTCTGTTATTCCCCCCACCCCCTCTTTCATTTGAAAATTTTGAAGTTATTTGTTCTTTCAAACCATGAAGGACTAGAATCCAACTAGATACTAAGCTTTTGAATGGTAAAAATTATTTACTAAGGAAATGGTTAAGACCTTGCAATGGCTTGACTTCACATATATATAACTTGCTTGAAAAAGTTATGATTGAATATCCATCTTTTGCAGAGCTTAAAGAATTGATCATGCTTTCAAATGAAGATTACACCTATAGGTTCAATGTCAATTTCACCATGTTCACAATTAATGAAGTCTAAATTGCCTTCTTGATGGGGAATTTTAGTTGCATGTTTTCATACCTGTGGGCCTTTTAACTAGATTTTGTCAATTTTGTTGAGTTTGTAACCCCAAAAAATGTATAGGCAACTTTTTCTGGAGGTTAAAATATCATTATGGTTGGGACCAAAATTTGTCTGCAAAGGCATTTTTAATCAAAAGTTTGGGTCTCATTTTGGACGATGATTTACCGTATTTAAGTTTTGTTTGTTCATCTCGAGTTTTTGTTATATGGGATTTCAATGCGTTAATTGAAACTTGCAAGATTCTTAGGCACCTAATTGATTTTAATCCGTGAAAATGGTTTGTTGGCCTCCAGTGCATCTGTTGCCCAACACTTAACAAAAATGTCGATTTTACCTAAAACTCAGTTTTGAGTCAACATCATGCAAAAGAAAAAGCTTTGGTTCAATAGAAAAGCTTCATAACTCTCTCAAACAGGTTTGAACTAGTTAAATCCAAGAGGTGCAACAACAAAGACTATGATGCATGCAATGTGAGGGGTATGGGAAAGCAAGAATGTGAGATTGGCCACATTTTGAAAATGCAATTGAATCAAACTTTCATGATTGCATCTCAAAATAGTGAGATCAAACATGCATCCAATAAATGTTAATCCTAGTGAGTAGCACACAATTATCAATTAAACTCAAAAGAATAAAGTCCAAGAAAGTAGTGCCTAGATGAAGAGGCTTTATTAAATATTTAAAAGGGGGTTCCCCAAGTTCCCCGAGTTCATTGACTTGGGGCTTGTTGAGGCCTCAACAACATGCTTACTAGTACTATTGAAAACTAAGTGCCAAGTAGGTAAATCAAGGATTTCTTGTTAGTTTAGTTGGTATTTTATATTTTATGCATGTGTAGGTAGTAATACAACGAAATAAACATTTAAAATTGGATCTAAGATTGTTTTCATTGAAGCAGACTCACCTCATTTTCTTCCTTAACTTTTTCGAACCAACTACTTTGCATAGATGAAATCTATATTATATTTGAGATTCCCTATTGATTTTTTATTGATAGGCGACAAACAAAAGCAATTACCAAGCAATCATAGTCTTGTATGGAATTGTTGAGCAATGACTGCAAATAGTGCTCTTTGTGACTTAACATGATGATTGATCTCTATCTTTCACTTGTTTTGATGTAGTATCACATTATTTTCCGGGATATTTCAAATGCATTGGAGATGTTGTTAGCACAACTTTGGTTTTTGTGACATGCTTCTACTATTTTGTTTCATGTGCATAGTGTTATTTTGCATGCACAAAGAAGGCATTTACCAACTTGTTGTTGATGAGCCCTCACATCCAATATGGATTTGAAAGTAGTACCATATCTTGAATAAGACATTAATGAAAGGTGTTTTGGAACCCAAGAAACAACCGTTGTATGGCTAAAGTTGCAAAATGAGAGGTGTTCAACTTTCCAACTTACAAATAAGCACTATAGAGGTGTGCAAAGGCATTTGTAGGGAAATTCGCTATAGAGCTCAGATATTTGTCTTGATAGGGAGCTCAGGTGTGGCTCAAAACATTCGAGATGATAGAAGAAGTGACCTTAGCTTATGACAAATCCCATTTGAAGATGAGGAGAGCTTGTACTTTCTCAACTTCCCTCTTCACGTTGTGCACAATGCCCTCTCTAGATAACTCAAAACTAGGTATGTTGTCTACTTCATACGTCTCTACCCCATATGCCAACATCGAGATATGGATTATGTTTTCTTTCTTGTATTCACATTGACAGATTATTTGATTCCATAAGAAAAGTGTGTAGTAACTCGACTTGTTTGCCACATATAGTCATGTAATGTACCCAGTCGCTAGGCTGGGCTACGCTACCTCAAAATGCTCTAAACTAACTTGTATCATACCCGATACAACAAATATCAAAACTATCTGCCCGGGTGTTGATATGAAACGTACCCATTGCCTGGGTACTTCTAAAATTTGTCCCGTTGGACTAATTACAAATTCTATTCCATTCTTTAATTAATGAAGAACATAAAACTGAGGCATGCAATTAACAAGATTCATGCTTAACCATCCAAGAAATGAACAACATTCCATGCACAAAAATAACCAACAAGCAGGCACATTACAAAATGCGAATCTCAGAGATAATAATAATACACAGCGGAATATAAATATACAGAAAACACAGAGAGCACTTATCTTTAATTAAACCATCACCAGTTGGTTGTAGACCAAGGACGTTCCTCCCAACCATAGACATTGTCGTTCCAATTATCAACAACATGTCACCCCCGATCCAGGGCTATGAATCCACAAGGACGGGTCCTAGGCCAAATCTAAAACACACAGCAGTTGGCTAACTAGCTCTCGAGTTTTCCCAACCACATAACAATCCTAATGTCCATCTCTCTTTCCCCTTCAGCCTACACAACCCAAAGAAATGAACCCCTTTCTCTATCATGCAATACCTCATGTTGTTCCATTTCTCTCCAGAGCTCCAGTGCTACTGATCAGGAAATCTCCATGCTGGAAACTCCAAGGATTCTCTGTTGTGATAGTTCTTTCAGAACTGCCATCAATCTCATGCACATATGCATCCATTCCCTCCTAGAATGTTCAGTGATTTCTTACAACTGTCTAGCAATGGCTCTCTACCTCCAACCATTCATTTCCATGCTCATCCCAAGAGCACGTGAATTAACAAGAGTGAATGAGGAAGAATTCCAAGGAAAGAGTGTCAGGGTAAATGGAGAAGAACAAATAACAACCTTCAAAATAGCCCACGAGTAGCATTTATATAATTACAAGAACCAAGAACCACATGGCCTTCCCCAAGAATCTCATGTAACCACTTTTCTCAATTAAAACCAAAATGGGTAAATAAAATATAAAAAAAATACTTAGCCCCTTAAGCCCCCTCTCTCGTGGAATCATAGCCCCCTATCTCTTGTCCGTGTATGTCTTGCATTGAGCAATGTATTTTGTTAATGTATATAGAAGTGTTACATTTCCTAGGCACTTTGTCCCCTTTCCAACTTTATTGGCTCACCGGCCTAAGTCACATTTACATAATACATTTTAGTTCATAGGGATTAAAATTGGGGTGTTACATTCCCCTCCCCTTATTTTGGCATTGTCCTCAGTGCACAACACCGTACCGATGTTCTTATATTACAAAGATAGGCTCTCGAGCCTTTAATCCGCACATGCAATCCATCCAAATGCTTATATACATAGGCACTCTGGCCTAAAATGAAACATGCATACATAGGCATTCCAACCCAAAACATGTATAATGATATTCACAATTTATATTTATGGCAACAGTTCCAACCAGCAAGCTCTCCTTCCCTATCAGCTTGCACAACTCAAAGAAATGAACCCCTTTCTCTGCCATGCAATCCCTCATATTGTTCCACTTCTCTCCAAGACTCCAGTGCACTCGGCGAGAAAGTTTCAGAGTTGCGGCTCTAAGAACTCCAGTTGCAACAAGTCCACTAGACTTTCTTCATTCCATGTCTTTTTCATTGAGCTCGGTTTCCTTCTTGTGATCTTATTCCCAAGATTCCAGCTTCAATAGCCATCATCTCATCTATATTATAAACATACAGTCATCGTGAGATATTTTTTATAACAATTTTCAATCATAAATGTCAAATTTGTTTTATATGGGAAAACAAAATTTTCCAAGCATGAGATTCCTGCTCATAATTCATTTGGCTCTTGCAGCTACATGCATCAATATTTATTATGGCTTGCAACATTGCCATACCCAATACCATTATTCCTGCAATTTTCTCAACCTTCAATCAGCCAAACCAATTGTTAGCATATCATAACAATTTTTAATTATAAATTTTCGAATAAATTTTATACAAAAAAATAAAATTCCCCATCCATGAGGTGTTTGCTCATAAGGTTTGGCTCTTGTAGTTGTAGATATCAGTCTTCCTTATGGGCTTACATCCCTTCCATATCCAAGACCAGACTACCTACAATTTTCTTAATTTACACTCAACCAAAATAGATTGTCAGTAATTATTAAATTATAACTCCCAAAACTGTTTTATACAGGAAAAATTAAATTTCCAGGCATGATCTTTTGTTCATAATGTTTGGATCTTGCAACAGTAGAGGTCAGTCTTCCTTATGGGCTTACATTATTGCCATATCCAAGACCATCCTACCTGCAATTTTCTCCATCGTACATGCAACCAAACATATTGTCAGTAACTCATGTACAATGGCAACAAGTGATCTCATAATTGTTTGCAGCGAAAATTCAATTACTTCCATCCATTCTTGACAATAAATGGAATTCAACAATTGAATGGAATGAACCCATCATTATCTACACATGTATTATCAGCCTATTTTTTCTTTCTTCTATACAGAAATATTTTTATTACTTGGTTCCCCGGACAAAGATTTTCCATAATTAATCCTTATGTAACTACTTTAGCCTGCAACTTTCTTGTTGCAATATCTAACAACTCTTGAAGTGTTCCCAACTTCATGAGTTAGCAATACTCACATCATTTCAGTTATTAGCATAATCATTTCTATGCCATATAATATATACATGCATTCACCAAAATGCATTCAATAATTCCTTTAATACCACTTGTAACACTTTCAATAGCTCCAAAAAGTGATCTCAGAATTGTAACAAACAACAATTCAATCACCTCCAACTAGTATTCATATTAAATATAATGCAGCTATCCATCATTATGTATTTTTAGCACCACATGTTCTTCACAATGCAACAAATAATTACTAATAAAATAACAATCGATGTGTCAATACCCATGGTCATATCTATACAAGGCATCCTTGCATTGACCACTTAATACCACATAACTATGTCATGCATTCCACCATGACGAGCTAAATGGTTTGGCCAATGCCTCAACACATCATCCAAACTCTTCCCAATACTTCTTGACTATTTGGATACCTTCCTCTTCAACCCATACACAACACAAGGAAACATAATTCCTAAGTTCTCTTCAGTGTCGGCAAAGAGGTTGCAGTCCAAACATCAGCTATACAAGGGAAGCCATTGAAAACTCACATAGCGTTATAGCCCTTTCGTATCCAACCATATCATGGTCTCACACATGACTATCTCTATAGGTATTCATTGTTATAGCAGGAGTATGTCTTCGGATTTGACATGGTTATGATCTCTTAACCAATCATAACACAATATGAAACTAACATTTTATCTAAATGCATTCGAGCATCAACAACAATTATATACTCTAGGCCTTCGACCATTACATATCAGTTTAATTCTTGAAAAAATAATTGAGGGAATTCTTACCTCAATTCCCTTCAACATTGGAAGCAATCAAATGCATACCTTCTATTGGGTATGTGTTATATTCTTTGCACGAGTAGTAGTGTCTGCGTTGCGTCGGGCACACAGGGGGGTTTGAGGGGGGGTTGCTAGGCCCCCCCTTGGGGGGTGCAACGCCCCTGAGAAAAAAAAAAATCTTGGGAAACGTGTCGCATTTTTGCCTCGTTTTTTATGTAGCCTCGATTTTTGTGTCCATTGTTGGGCAGTTTTTCAGCACATGGTTTTTGTCGATGGTTTTCTATTTTCGGTTAAGGAATTGGGGTTGTTGACTAATCTAGGTCATTGGGTTAGGGTTTTGGATGTCTTTGGTTCCTATATGTATATTGTATTGTAAAAAATGTATCACAATGAATGAATATAGAATATGATGATTTTCTCAGTTTGGGTTTCCAGGGGAAAAATCTCTGTGTAATGTTTGTATTTGCCATTGTATATTTTATGTTCTTTTACTGAAAATGTGTTTGTAGTAAGTATTGTACAAGGTTAAAATCTACATTTGGTATCAAAGCTTTGTTGGCTTCAGGGGGATGCCTTTGTGGTCAAGGGTTTGGCTCGGGACTATGATAAGCCTTGTTACAGTGGGAGATCTGTGGTATTGATTTTTCAGGTGAAAATAAATGGCGAGCAATTCGAAAATGGAGATCGAGAAGTTTAATGGGAAAATTTTTGAGTTGTGGAAGCTCAAGATGGAAGATCTGTTGGTGGACAGAGATCAGTGGATCGCGGTAGATCCAGGTACTGCACCTACAGGAACTTCAGCAGATGACTAGAAAAAGTTGGATGAGAAGGCGAAGAGCACAATCCGACTGTGTCTCTCAGATTCACTATTACTGAATGTATCAGAGGAAGCTACAGCCAAGGATTTATGGGATAAGTTGGGGAAGTTGTATCAGTCTAAGTCCCTAGTGAATAAACTATTCCTGACAAAGAAGTTGTATAACCGGAGGATGAGAGATGGAGACTCGATGGCAAAGCATTTGAACGCCTTCAATACTATGGTAAGTCGGTTAGTATCTATTGAGATTAAAATTTCATATGAAGATAAATGTATCAGTTTACTGTGTTCTTTACCAGACTCGTGGGATAGTATGGTTGTGGCCATAGGTAGTAATACAACTACCTTGAAATTTCAGGAAGTGGTCTCATCCTTGTTGTCGGAGGAGATGAGATGGAAGAATATGGAAAGATAGAGCACAGACGCATTATTTGCAAGAGGATGTTCTTAGGAAAGAAATAGATCTAATTTCTCAAGTGGGAGATCTAATTCTAAGGGTAGATCTAAATCTCTTGGAAAGTTTGTAAAGGTATGTTGGAGATGTGGAAAAGAAGGGCACTACAAGAAGCAATGTAGATCCAAAGTTGAGAAAAATAAGGGATCTGGAGAATCTCCTTCTACAGAAGAAAATACCTCCAAGGAAGAAGGAGGGGATGTGTACTTGGCTTCTTCAATCACACATGAAGATCATGAGGCATGGTTGGTTGAATCTAGTGCATCCTTTCTTATGACTTCCCACAGAGAGTGGTTTTGTGGATATGAAAGGTATGATGGAGGTAATGTTTTCTTAGGTGATGATTCGACAACCAGAATCATAGGACGAGGAAAAGTCAAGTTGAGGCTCATAGATGGAAGGATTAGAACATTGTCTGGTGTTCTACACATCCCATGTTTGGCCAGAAATTTGTTTTATGTAAGCAAAATGGACGATCCAAGGATAAAAACAATATTTGAACATGAAACCTATAGGATGGTTCGAGGAGCCATGGTGTTGCTGAAGGGAGTTCAGTTTGTAACTATGTATAAGTTGCAAGGAAGAACTATTAGTGATGGGTGTAATAGTTCCATTGTTTGTGATATTGGAGTTGAAGAAGAAAGAACTCCTATAGTCTCTGGAGAGAAGGTTATGATGTGGCATCAAAGACTAGGGCATATCGGAGAGAAGGGTCTTCGACTACTACATGGTAAAGGTATGGTTGAAGGTATGTCTAAATTCTCTCTGGATTTTGATTTTTGTGAACATTGTCTATATGGGAAGCAGAATCGGGTAAGATACCCCTCTGGTGCAACGAGGGCAGAAGAAATTTTACAGCTAGTTCACAGTGATTTTTTTTTACCTGTGTCGGTCCCATGATTGGGAAAATCTGTGTACTATGTTTCATTTATAGATGACTTCTCGAGGAATACTTGGATATATTTCCTCATGAAGAAATCTAAAGTCTTTGACAGGTTTAAAGAGTTTAAGGCTCTTGTTGAGAATCAAACAGAGAAAAGAATTAAGGTGTTGAGGACAGATAATGGCGGAGAGTTATGTGGGAATGAATTTGAAGAATTATGTAAGAAGTGCAGTATAGCAAGGCAGAAGACTACTCCATATACACCTCAATAGAATGGAGTTGCAGAAAGGATGAATAGGACACTTATGGAAAAATAAAGGTGCATGCTCAGTGGTGTCGGGTTAGGGAAAGAATTCTAGGCAGAGGCAGTGGGTATTGCATGTTACCTGGTCAACAAATCACCCTCATCAGTGTTGGATGACAAGACTCCACAAGAGGTATGGACTAGTAAGGAACCTTCTCTCACACATCTCAAGGTATTTGGCTATGATGCATATGTTCATGTTCCAAAGGAAAACATGAGTAAGATAGATAAGAAGGTTGAAAAGTGTATCTTTATTGGATATAAAGATGGTCTCAAAGTTTATAAGCTTTGGAACCCATAAACTAAGAAGGTAGTGTATAGCCGAGATGTGGTATTTAGATAAATGAAGGATGTTGTTAAACATGAAGTCCTACCAAGTAAGGAAGAACCAGAGAAAATAGAGTTTGATTTAAAGGATGATGAATCAAACTCTACAGCAGAACGAGAATCAGAAGAAGAAGAAGATCCTCATACTCCAGTATTGAGGAGATCGGTTCAAGAAAGAAGGCTACCGGAAAGGTATACTCCATCCAATTTTCATTCAAATTTTTCTTTGTCTATCACTGATGATGATCCTAGAACTATCAGGGAGGCAGTGGATTCAGAGGATGGAAATCTCTAGAAAAAGGCCATGGATGAAGAAATGGCAGCCTTGGATAAGAATGAGGCTTGGGATCTAGTGGAGTTGTCGATTGGAAACAAGCCCATTGGTAGCAAATGGGTATTTAAAAAGAAGTTGAATGCAGAAGGAAAAGTGGAGAAATACAAAGCTCAGTTAGTAGCAAAGGGTTATTCTCGGGTTGAGGGAATTGATTTTTGTGAGATTTTTTCTCTTGTTGCCAAGTTAACCTCAATAAGATTTATGTTATATGTTGTTGTTGCATTTGATTTTGAAGTAGAACGGATGGATGTGAAGACAACGTTCCTACATGGGGATCTGAAAGAAGAAATCTATATGAAGCAAACATAAGGTTATGTTGTGAAGGGAAAGAAGGAGTTGGTATGCAAGCTGAAAAAGTCCATGTATGGTTTAAAACAATCACCAAGGATGTGGTATCAAAAATTTGATACGTATATGTTGGGACTTGGCTTCACAAGAAGCAAAGAGGATCATTGTGTGTATTTTAAATTAATTGTTGATCATTTGATTTATTTGGTCTTGTATGTGGATGACATGTTGTTGATAGGAAACAAAAAGGAGATTATCCAGGATGTGAAAACTCAGTTGTCCTCTAAATTTGACATGAAGGATCTCGGTGCTTCAAATTTTATTTTGGGCATGGAAATTAAAAGAGATAGGAAAAAGAGAAAAATCTGGTTAAATCAAAGAAAATGTGTTGAGACAATATTACAGAGGTTTAATATGCAGAAATGTAAACCAGTCAAGGTCCCTATTCTTGTTGGTGTAAAGTTATCTACGGATCAGTGTCCCAAGACACATGAAGAGGAGGAGGACATGTCTTGTGCTCCATATGCAAGTGCAGTTGGCAGTTTGATGTATGCAATGGTCTGTACTAGACCGAACATTGTACATGCAGTGGGAGTTTTGAGCAGGTATATGTCAAAACCAAGGAAGGAGCATTGGACATCAGTAAAAAGGGTTTTCAGGTATTTGTGTGGCACTGCTAGCTATGGATTGTGCTGCCAAGGAAGACCAAGATTGGAAAGAGTGGTGGATATACACGGCTTTATGGATGCATATTGGGCTAGAGATCTGGATCGTAGGAGATCTACAAGTGGGTATGTGTTTAACATGTTTGGAGAAGCAATAAGTTGGATGAGTAAAAGACAGGTTGTAGTGGCACTTTCAACTATAGAAGTTGAATACATGGCAGCCACTCATGCAAGTAAGGAAGCAGTATCATTACAAAGATTGTGTTCAAGTATTGGGTTGGTACAGCAAGTTGTAAGGATAGATTGTGACAGGCAGAGTGCAATTTTTCTGGTGAAGAACTCAACTTATCATTCAAAGACAAAGCATATTGGTATTTAATATCACTTTGTGAGAGACTTGGTTAAAGAAAAGAAAGTATTGTTGATGAAGGTGGACACTTTGAATAATGTTGCAGATTCATTAACAAAATCTGTGAGCACTGAGAATTTCTCTTGGTGTAGAGGATCCATGGGCATTGTTGCCTTGGATTGTTGACTATGTAACCATGTAACCCCCTGTATGCAAAGAAAACAACAAGTGGGAGAATGTTGGATATGTGTTATATTCTTTGCACGAGTAGTAGTGTCTGTGTTGCATTGAGCGCACAGGGGGGTTTGAGGGGGGGGGCGTTAGGCCCCCCCTTGAGGGGTGCAACGCCCCTGAGAAAAAAAAATTACCTCAGGAAACATGTCGCATTTTTGCCTCATTTTTCATGTAGCCTTGATTTTTGTGTCCATTGTTAGGCGGTTTTTCGACACATGGTTTTTGCCGATGGTTTTTTATTTCCGGTTAAGGAATTATGGTTGTTGACTAATACAGGTCATTGGGTTAGGGTTTTGGATGTCGTTGGCTCCTATATGTATATTGTATTGTAAACAATGTATCACAATGAATGAATATAGAATATGTTGGTTTTCTCGATTCGGGTTTCCAAGGGAAAAATATCTGTGTAATGTTTGTATTTTCCATTGTATCTTTTATGTTCTTTACAGAAAATTTGTTTGCAGTAAATATTGTACAAACTTAAAATCTACACCTTCATGGCTATTATCAACCTACTTGATGCTACCTGATTAGCTGGCATTTGTAGAAGCTCGCAGGCTTCCTCCTCCGTCATTTTATCACCATTCCTACCACCCTCATGGGTCTTTACATAGATGGAAGTCATAAGTAGTAGCAACATCCACATCTTTAACCATCCTATATCATTTTTCCTGAATACATAATCCATCATTAGTCATACTCAATTAACATAACATCATTATTGCATAATAACATACTATTCTAAGTCCACAAGCATGCCATATGCATATCCAAGAATGTACATATGCACAAATGCACATCCATATGCACTAAGCATGTATTGTTAGCATGCCTACTAATGCATCTAACTTCATTGTATGCATCATGCACTCTCGTGCATTTATGTTTCAATTCACTTACTTATTTATTTATGTTGTAGTTGATTGCCCTTGAATTTTTTCAAATCCTTGTTGCCTTATGTGCTCCCATTCTGCTCATCTTCCCTACTGTTCCATGGTATAAACACTTTCCAACCAAGTTCCACTTGGCCATTCTGCCATCCAACCAATGTGTTCTATTTGCAGCAGCTTCTCTTAGGCAGTCATTTCCAAAATTTACCTTTATGAAACATTCCAACACCTTGGAATGAGGTAGCTCACAGCATTTCATTACTCTACTACCACAACATCCTTGAATCAACTTACCCATAATCATTCCACATACTTGTTATTACTTCTAGTTGTCCATTGGGTTTCCTAATTTTTGGGAATCACTTCATTTAACAATTCCCTGTGAAGTCATACTTCTTGCACTCAAGACCATTCCAAATGGAAGTCTATTTCATTTAGTGACACTTTTCAAGTGAAAGAGACTTCATTATTATATCCATGATTTCTCTGCATTAGTATCTTTCTTCCACTATGAACTCTAATATCAGAAGTGGCTTCCTTGATCTGAGTAGTTTTAGACAAGGTAGCTAAGTCATAGATAGCAAATCCTTTCTAAGCACTCGTGTTCTTGGCACATAGAGATGATTCACACATCACCTCCTAAGCTCCTTGTTCTCTTTCAAATCAAGCTTGCAACTATCTACGCATCTCTACCTTCAAGGCTATGAAGTCTTACTATTGTGCCTGCAATTCATTCAGATTCTATAGTAGTTGACTAATAATTCTTTTGTTCCACTCTTCTTGTGTTATTTATCCACCTTTTAATTACTTTCCATGTAACTCTTTATTGCCTCAACCATATTCTACAAGATCTATCATGCTTCCATGACTCTAATATCCAATCATATGTTTGAATGTATCTGATTATATCTCTAATTCTGCAAAATGTGCAAGCACCCATTTTTGTTAGAATTATGCATATCAAAAAAATTGTCAATTAATGCTACAGGTTTTTTTTTGCTCAATTCATGAAGAATTATATCACAATTATCCAAATTATATTATTTTAAGGTTATTCTCCTCCGACTAAGTTTTCCAATGACTATACTCATACCCCAATCTGATCTCTAAGCTGAAATTTATGGCTTCCTGAAAAAAACCACTTTCATCATTTTGTGCATTTTCTCCACTGGTGCAATTCTATTGAAATGCCAACTTTTGTCATATGCAAATGAAAATATATCAGGAAATAAAGAAACTTTTGTATGAGACATAGTTAAAAATAATGACAAGGAATTCATAACAACTCTTAGATTTTATATTTGATGCACTAGTAAAAAAACTACAACAATCTCGAATTTGCAACTTTGTCATTTTTCACCCTTTTTTCCAGACTCTGCACTTCTGGAAAAAAAATCACTAAACCAAAGTTGTTTGTCTTAATGAGTATATAAAATGTTGAGTAAATAAAAATTTCCAGTTTTGTGATCTAGGGTCACTTTTCCTCCTCCGAAAATCTCAAAAATCCCCAAAAAATGGTATAGAATAGTGGATTTTGGCCTATTTCAGTATCCCCATTCCAATCCCCTCAGGATTTATTCAGTTCCTTTGTGGGTTATTTATGTGTCTACTTTTTGGACTGTCCTCAAGAGTTTCATCTTAATATGGGCCTTTACCAATGATTTGGACCCAGATCTTTAAAAACTACTATTTTGCATTTTGTGGCAATTCCAAGCAGAATTGTACAATCGTTCTCTTTGGCACTTTTGTAGATCTCCTTTCTGCGGACAAAACCCCTAAGTTTCATCCCAATCCGACTTAATATGCTCCATTTATGGCCAAAATAAGAAAATGGCTCCAAACTTCGTTTTTTTTTTTTTTTAATTGTGGAACAATATTGCCTACGTCCAATCTGCAATGTTGATTCTCAAATCAGAAGCATTATTGACCATTGATCTATTCTCCATCGGTAATCGGTGATCGAGGATCAATGATTTCCTTTACGATCCAAACCTTCCAACCAATCTCTCTAACGCCTGATCATCGACCATCGATTGTTTTTCTCCGCAAACCAAAAGTCGCCCACGAATCTCTCTGATGCTCAATCATCGATGCTCGATCATATTCCCCAACAAACCAATATTGTTCACAAATCTCGCCGAACCCCGACCATNTTTAATTGTGGAACAATATTGCCTACGTCCAATCTGCAATGTTGATTCTCAAATCAGAAGCATTATTGACCATTGATCTATTCTCCATCGGTAATTGGTGATCGAGGATCAATGATTTCCTTTACGATCCAAACCTTCCAACCAATCTCTTTAACGCCTGATCATCGACCATCGATTGTTTTTCTCCGCAAACCAAAAGTCGCCCACGAATCTCTCTGATGCTCAATCATCGATGCTCGATCATATTCCCCAACAAACCAATATTGTTCACAAATCTCGCCGAACCCCGACCATCGGTGATCTGTCGTCTCTTTGCTGACGTGGCATGACACGTGGATGTTGACATGGCATGACACATCATCATGAGGCATCAATTGGGCTGACGTGGCATGACACATCATCACCTTCCTTTCCTTCATCGATCATTAACACACAAAGATTTCCTTTGGGTGAATGAAAAATTCTCCCAAAGTCATCAATCCCCGATCCATCGGCCATCGGTGATCGAAGATGTCTATTGGATGAACTTTAATAGTTCACCAAACTCGTCAATGTGTGACCGTCGACCATCAACGATCTCCTTTGACGAACTTCAACACTTCACCAAAACTTGTCGATCCCCGACCATCGACCATCAACGATCGGAGATTTCCTTTGGTTGAATGAAAACGTCGCCAAATTATGTCGATCCCCGACCATTGGTCTTCGATGATCGGAGATGTCTCTTGTAAAACTTCAACGCTTCGCCAAACTCTTCGATCCTCGACCATCGACCATCGACAATTAGAGATTTATGTTGACGAATTTCAACACTTAGCAATTTTCGGCCAAAACGCGGGTGAATATGGGTCGTCCATCTCTCGGCCAAGATGATCTCGGCCATTGATTTCCTTCGACTTCCCAAAAAACCAAAAATGAATATAGATCGTCGATCTTCCTCATTTTTCAAACCACCGAAATGAATCTCAGTCATTGATCTAGAAACTTTGTCAAACTTTGAAACTTTATCAACTTTTAAATATTTTGAGGATGAATCTAGGTTGTTGATCTCGAGATCGAATACGATATCGGTCGTTGATTCTTTGAACTCTACCCCGCGCTACAATAGCCATTAAAACTTTGAATTTTTCAACCTTCAAGGTCGAATTCGGCTCTACAACTTTGTAGATCGAATCTGTTAAAATTCTTAAACAACCTGAATTATTTAAAACTCGAATCTACCCATGAATTTAGGGATCTTTCTCTCTAATCTTTATGTTTTTCCCCAATTTCACTCAAATCAAAGTCTACCACAACAAATTTCTCCAATTCACCCTCGTTCTGGCCCATACTAGTCCAGTGTTTCAGCTAGAAGCTCTAATACCAATTTGTAACATACTTAGGCACCAACAAGATAGGCACGTTACCTCAAAAACACACTTCAAAACTGATCTCGAATTCTGGCAATAATTAATTTGAAATCAAGCATAAAAGATTGCAATAACCACACATGCACTAATCAAGATTCATGCTTAACCATCCAAGAAAGGGAAAATGTGTCATGTGTTGACGATTGAAATCGCAACGAGCAATTTCGCCTGCAAAGTATTGCTAAAGCCCTATTATTTAAACTATGCTAATAATATAATACTAGTAGGCAAGACCCTCTTGTAGACTGGAGGCTCAGAGATAGTCATATCACACATTTTATGTTGTTGTTTAGCGTTGCTTACAGGGTCCTATATGGTTGACAATGGAGTCGTGGTTTCATTTTGATATAGTAACAGGTGGATGCTGCATTTTATGGGAGGTTTTTGCAATTCAAAGCATTAATTTTTATGTTATAATGGGTATATATTTACAGTTGCTATGATTTGATCATGTCACAAATCATCGTGATCGACTACCTGGCCACATGCACAGAAGAAACGTGTTAGTAATAACATAACCAAAACAAAGAAAAGAAACTTATGAAAAAAATCCTAAAAGGAAAGGATCTATGTTTGAGTTATGTTAAGGATTATATGCATATGAAAAGGTAAAATATGTTGGTGTTAGTCCTAACTATTATATTGTTGGTTATTGGCTATGTGATTTTCATTTGATTTATTTTGGGCGCATATAACATTGCAAGGAATATGGTATGGCATGAAAACTTGGCAAAGGTTAACATGAATGTTTTGGGTGGCGCATTGGACAAGGAATATCATCGCAGATTTCAATGGTTGGAAATTGATTACATGGTTTAAATGATATGGTGAATGTTGGATGTCTTGTACTTCAAAATTGAATAGGATAGGATATGGAAGCGATGTGCAATAAATGCACGTCACTCCATACTCCCCCCATTAGGCTGTCACCCTAGTATTGTTCTTGTTGCATTCAGTCTATTGGTGGTTAAGCTTCGCATTTCAGGCTTGGGAAGAAAACACTCGGCCAACTCACCCTTTTAAGCTCTCAGTTACAGGTATGATTCTTTTTTACCCCATCCATGAATTACGCTTTGTGTATGAAAAAACAATGGATCAGTAATGCTTGGGTTTGTGTTTTCCTAAGAATTGCAACTGTGTAAATACATGATTTTTCTCTCTGTAATGACTGTGTAATTGTTCGGATTGCAATCAAAAGAATTTGTTTTTGGTTGAGTTGTTCATTCACTAGTTGCTCTGTTGTTTAAAATCATGGTGGGTCTCTGTGGATATTAAGTGAATGTGGTATTTTCACTCTGTGTATTCTTGTCGGTTGCTTCCTCGCAATCATGAGTATAACCCTATCCAGTCACATTCAGGTTGCTTGTTGGTTGTTGTGTAGTTCCTATTCCAGAGTCATGGTTCTGGCTCATGCTCGATGTCTTGGCACCAAATTATCTCAGGAATTGGTCTTAGGGTGGCCATAATATACCATATGGTTATGGAGTGATTTGAGTTATGCCCCAGTGTTATGCATCCTCACTGGCATTGTTGTCAAATGGTTCGACTCTGAAGAAAATCGACAAAGGTTATATCTCTGGGTGTTCTTTGTAACCATCATTGTTCAGTTAATGTTTGCCTCTCCTCTGCAGGCGTAAAACACACTATGTGCACCGGCCTTTTCTATCATATCTGACGTTGTATTCCTCTGTGGATAACTGTTGTTCCATTGCCCAGACTGGGAGTTATAAGGATACCCTGTGGCTTACTATTGATTCTGTATCGAAAAGGTTTTTGCATGTGGTTGATATATCCCTAGGGACCTCCAATTCTTTGTGCTATTGTTGAATGAGCACGTTCTTGATTGTCTCCTTGTATTTGTTGTGATAGAGCCGATTTTATAGCCCCAACTGTTATGCTCCCTTCGGGCATCTTTTGGGTTGTCAAAGATTAGTTTATCAAGTGGAGTGGTTATGAAAGTTTTCATCGAGTTCCTATATCATCTTTCTATGATTAAATTGGTCGAAAGGTTGTGATTGGGAATGAGTAATAATATGCAGTCAAGGGCTGCCTTTTTTCTGTTATACTCCCGATCATTGTGTTCTTACAGCATTGTTTGATTGCAAATTGGAGATTCATGTGTGTTTCACTAGGCCCTATCAGGGTTATAGATAATTATGGAAATGGTGACTGTGTCTATTTCGTTATGTTCATTGTTCATATATTATTGAATCATCGTGCATATTGGAGATAGTTACATTGACAGTGATGAGGTTCAAAGTTTTATGTGGACTGTGGTTTCGTTGCCAAACCTTGTTGGTCAATATGATGAAGAATGTATGTAATCGGGCATGTTTTGGAAGTCTGTTCGATTTGGAAAGGGACATGTGCATATGTTTTAATCAGTCGATTGTGAATTGATAGAAAATGTATGATATTTTTATAGTGATGCATTATGGGATAGAGGTGGAGCAATGTTGTTGTGTGTTTTCTTTAAATTCTTAAAAGGAAAGGAAGGAAATTTAAGACCAAGTATTTTCTTAACAAGACTGTTGAATGGACTATTGTTTTGATTACGAATATGATTGCACGGACTATTCTAATTGAGAAGTTTTGGGAAATTTAAATGTTGTGACAACAAATAGTTTGATACACAGTGAGTGTTGATATGGTGTTGGTATTTTTTTGTATTGAGTTTAGTACAGAGTTATGTTTTACTTGATTTGTTTTATGAACAATATTCGTTATTTCCCTGCCATTATCTCACTTTTCCGCACATTACAAATCCCCTCACCTTCCCAGATTCACTATTCATGCCATGTTCTTAAAATTAAATTATAGTTAAATGAAAACTTTGTATTATAGCAATTGAAGGATGGCACGGGGATGAGTTACAGTTGATATGTTTTGTTATTACAATACAATTGATTGTTGGATGATTTCTTGAGCAGTAATCATGATCTACCCCCCTTCATTTTACCACTTTTCGCTCAATACAATCCCTCATATATCCCAGAACCCTTATTCACCCCCTGCTCATTGACAAGTATTAAACATTTTTTATGGATTGGATTGCATGAGTCTGATGCGTTGTTGAGCCAAAATTTGTTTCATATTTGAAGAGATGTCATGTATGGTTTATTGAAGAAACTAGTTGCTAATAAATAATTCATACGGGAATGAGCTTCTTCAACAAAGGTAGCCATGGCCGGAATAACAGGGGAAGAGGAAATTAGAACAAGGGCCCTAGAAGGCCAAGGTTTTCTATACATTTTGATGCAGATCCACAAGAGTTGAACCATTTATTCCAAGCTGGGTTTTTCTATTGGATTGGACAAGGAGTGGTACAACCTATGCCAGAAAGGCCTCCTTTCCAACCCCCACATGTCCCTAGTATCCCACCCCCTCATATCTCCTGCTGAAGCTTTTGGACAACACACTATTTTTTGGATATGTTGGATATTATATTTTTTGGATATGGTTTCAAATATCATTGATATTAATTTTCAAATTATGAGAGTGGCGATGGGAGCCACAAGGAGGGATGTGTTTGATTGATTGACTAGTTGTGTTTATGTTTGTTAAAGAAACTAAAGGGAGTCACGAGAGGTCCCACCTACTAGTTATTATTTATTTAAGACCCTTATTATTATTTTATTAATTTTCCCCCTAAACTAAAGGTTGGTCGAGTTTTAGTTAACTTAACTAAAAGAGGTAGTTTAACTACTTCAACTAATTATGATTGCTTAAAGGCAAAAAGAGAAGGAGGAACATGAGGAGAATAGAAGGAGAAAGCATACTAAGGTCTGCACTTGAGTTTTATTGAAAGAGTTCAGTTTTCAATCATTATTTAATTCATTAAAAACCTAATTCTCTTTTATGACAGCAGGGTCCTATTGTAGACAGCAAGATTCAAGGTTGAATTACATCATTCAGACAGTTGTTTTTCAGAGGTGTTGATCTATCTTTGATAGTCTGTGTAGACTTGTCTGTTTTTGAATTAAATTTCATGATTGATAAAGGATATTGTGCAGAGTCGAGTGGGTGACAATATGTGGCAAGCTGATTCAGCTTTTAAAGTTCAATTTTTTACTTTTTGTCATAAGTCCTTTTGTATGGTTTTCATCGGGGACATCTAAGTTTGACTTTGGTCCAAACTTCCTCAAGGAATTTTTTAAAGATAACAATTCTTTTGATTAATTGGAATGAAATAAACGATTGCTTTTTGTCTCATATGTGTTAATTATTGACTTGGTATTTTTGCTTCTATCTCTACATTTACTTCTGCATCTGTTGTATTCAAAATCAATCTGTTATTTATAAGAAAATCAACCTAAGCCCTTGTAACCAATACTTGTGGATTAGGAAACAATTTTTGAGGCTATAAATATAGGGTGATATTACTATATGTCTTGGTCTAGCCAAGCAAGATCTGAAAATGCTTGAGTAAGATCATTTCATATCATACAAATCTCAGAGATAATAATAATACATGGCAGAATATAAATATACAGAAAACACAAATAACACTTATCTTTAATTAAACTATCACCAACTGGTTGCAGACCGAGGACGTTCCTCCCAACCATATACATTGTCATTCCAATTCCCATTAACAAGTCACCCTCGAGCCAAGGTTATGAATCCACAAGGACGGGTCCTGGGTCAAATCTAAAACACACAACAATTGGCTAATTACCTCTCATGTTTTCCCAACCACACAACAATCCTAATTTCCAGCCCACTTTCCCCTTCAACCTCCACAACCCAAAGAAATGAACCCCTTTCTATGTCATGCAGTCCCTCGGGCTATTCCATTTATCTCCAGGGCTCCAGTGCTACTGCTCAAGAAATCTCCATGCTAGAAACTCCAAGGATTCTCAGTTGTGACAGTTCTTTCATAACTACCATCAATCTCATGCACACAGACATACATTCCCATATGGAATGATCAATAATTTCTTACAACCATCTAACAATGGCTCTCTACCTCTAGCCATTTATTTCCATGTTCATCCCAAGAGCACATGAATTAGCAAGAGTGAATGAGGAAGAATTCCAAGGAAAGAGTGTAAGAGTAAATAGAGAAGAAGAAAGAATAACCCCCAAAATAGCCCATGGGCAGGGTTTATAAAATTACAAGAACCAAGAACCACATGGCCTTTCCCAAGAAGCTCATGTAACCACTTTTCTCAATTAAAACCAAAATGGGTAAATAAAATATAATAAAAATACTTATCCCCTTAAGCCCCCTCTATCGTGGAATCATAGCCCCTTGTCTCTTGTCCTTGTCTGTCTTGCGGCCAATGATGTATTGTACTAATGTATATAGAAGTGTTACATTTCCTAGGCACTCTGACCCCTTTCCAAATTTATCAGCTCACCAACCCAAGTCACATTTACATAATACATTCTAGTTCATAGGGATTAAAATCAGGGTGTTACAAGTCACCCTCTCACAACTTTCACGTTGCACTCTAGGTGGAATTGAAGAAAGAATGACCCCCTTGTTCTATCATATAAAAGAAAATCTTGAATCCCTTGATCTATGTATGTAAGAACCTTACCCCTCTCCTTCTCTATTTGGAAAACTAAGCAAGAAGAAAAGTAGGCAAGCTTTGCAATGCAATCCAACCAGACATGCACTTGATAGTGGTTCATATACATTGTTAGGATACCAAAGCACTATTGTCTAAAAGTTTACCCTTTTGGTTTGTCTATGGCGAGTCAAAGGTGGGCTCAATATAACATAGAGAGTGTAATGAATAGACCATAAATTTGTGTAAGTAATTTTTTTGAAAAATCAAGTAGAAATTATTCCTTTCTTGGAAGTGCTATATGGATTTCCAATGATGTTTTTTTCCTTCCTTGGCAGAAAAAAGAGAGTTTTACATTGTCAACCTCTTTGGGGTAAAGATTGTATATAATACAAATTGAGAGGGCCCATTATGCAAAGTCTCTCTAATTATTTTCCAAATGGTGAGAAAAAAGTTCATTAAATTGGACAAGCCACTGCTGAATTCACAAGCCTTTCCTTTATGGTTCTCATATAAATGCCTGATGTTCATATTAGAAAAACATTTTTGTTTTTGGTAGCATAACCCTCTTTTCATTAGCTTGAAAGGAAGCAATAACCCTTCCATGTGCATTATGTTCGTATTAAAAGAAGCAACTATGTTATCAAGTGTGAAAGTGTGAAATTAAGACATTGCACACTTCAAACAATGGTCAAACCAAGGCACCACGTGTCCCTTTAGATAATAACGAGTCACACTTTCTAACACATTTATGTTTTATTTAAACATTTTTACTTTGTGTTCATTTTAAACATGATTTTGGCTAACCTCTCTCGTATCTATCATTATTCCATTGATGGAAAGAGACACATTGAAACCAATGCCATGCATAGAGAAATTGTGAACACCAACAATATCACAATGTAGAAGCTTTGTGAAGCATTGAGGTAACCTACCTTATTCCATACAAAAGACATGTTATCATATAGGAATACGATTAGTGCACGAGGTTGAAACAAACATTCATGACTTTGACTATCATAAAGTCCCATTTATGTTCAAGTATGTGATGCTTCCCACAAGACCTTTTCCTGGTTTTCAATCTTCTCCTCACCACAATGATTCTCTTGACATTGCTTTATTGCTTGACTATTTTCATTGCAACAATTCAAGTCTACCATGATGATAACATGGATGTGTTGGATCTGCAAGAACTTTGTACAATGTTCTTATTTAAGGTTCCATTTGCTCTCCACCCACAATAGTTTGGAGTAAGGTAAGAAAATATAACATAGTTCTATAGATTATAAATTGGAGAGTAACATGGGTGATAGGTGCAAAGGGGAGTCTTTATTGTCCTAGTGGAAATAAGATTGTTCATTACGCTTGAGGGTCAGGGAACATGTTGAATAATCTATTTAAAGCTTACTCGTTGTGGTGTGGACTCTCCATTGTTAAATAAAATGGCCTTGGGACCTTATCTGTCTTTGGGGATTTGTAGTGTCCCTTATCCGGATTCCTTTGTAATTATACATATATGTTGGTGAGTCGATTGGTACAAAGTGTAAATGTAATGTACATTTAGGCTGGTGAGCCAAGGACACTTGATTTTGGTGTTGTGTGCATCAGAGTAGTGCGCAGAAAAGTGTTAACAAAGACATGGTGCACACAGTCTATGTGTTGCACGCACCTGGGCAAGTGTGCGCATTTCACTGTGTTGCGCACACTTGGGTTAGTGCACGGGAATGAATGTTTATGTTTTGGAGGTAGGAGAGCCTATGTTATTACGAGGTTGGTGAGCATGGACATAGATAGGCCAGTGCACCTATCCATGTAATTATAATCATGATTATTAATATAATATTGCATCGTTGTGTGCTGACTAACTCAAACGAAAAGAGATGGGGGGCTACTCCACCATAAAAGGGAAAAGGGGGGTGAGTAGTAAGTCTTGGGGAATATTTTATAATATTTCCGGGAAAAGTGTAATGTCATATATGTTATTTTATCCTAAGTTCGTAGGGAACGGGTCACCAAGTGGCTTAAAGCTGCTTTTGGAGGTGAAAAGTGTCAAGTGTGAGGCATGCAATATATATTGTTAGCCTTAGTGTATTTTGAAAGGAGGATGGTATTATTATTGATGTTGCAGGTTCTTGTGAGCCGAAGGGGGTCACACTGTATGGAAAATCTGATTACTACCTTATCTGCAGTGAAAATCTTGTAGAGAGTTGTGGGGATATATTCATAGTTTCACAGTCGAAAAGTCGGGTTGACAGACCATGAGGTGTCTCTCGAGGTGAGAAACTGGTTGTTGTGGAGTGGTTTTCAGACTCGTGGGCATACTCTCCAGGCGAGAGTTTTGTTGAGAGTTGTTTCCTTGGTGCACTGAGCATTAGTCACAGGGTTCAGAGACTTCATGTCCGACCTGTTGTTGGTAACCATGGGAATGGAAGTGGGGCAACCAAAGGGTTGGTGAGAAGAGAAGGGGTACACTTCCTTGGGTGTGATAGGTGTGTGGGAAATGAGGGACTGTGGGCTAGTTGCAACAATGGGCACTTAGGATTGGGCAATTTTGTTGAGTTTCAAAACATAATTTGTTGTTAGGAACCTTGTTTTCCCTGGTGGAGTTGAGCCCCAACTTGGGGGTGACCTATTGCTGAAATATTATGAGCAACAACATCTATGGCTAGGAGGAATGTCTGAGTCAAGGCCACAGTTGGTGACTTTCATTTAAGATAAGTGTTCCTTGTGTATTTTTCTTGGTTACTGCATTCATTTTGGTCTATGTTTGACATGGGTGAATTCTTGTATGTTGTTGCATATAAGTATTTGTTTTTATTCTGTTATTTGTTGCTTGCTCATGTAAATATGTTGTTTTTAGCCTTTAATTGTAGTTATGCATGAGTATGTCAGATGATAGTAACTTTGCCTATTAAGTTTAACCTTATGATTTTGGTTATGATTCATCAAGAAGATGATTAAGTGGTCGGGTGTGTAGGATCATAACTGGTATGCTCCAAGAGGATGGAACTCATGTGTGTGTGGTTAAGGAATTAGACCCCATGCACAATAATAACATAACTGGCACATGATGCCTAGGTGGTTATGCACAGTTGTACTGTGGGGTTAGTATGTTGGCGCACACAGTTGTTTGATTTAATTTTGTTACTTAAGGTTGCATTAAAATAAATTGTTGCTTTCGTTGTTATAAGTTGTGTGGCATGACTCAAGCTTGGGTTGAGTGTGTTACTTCTAGTTAACTATGCAGACTAGTGCTAGAGTAGAAACTGTGCAGTGAATCTATCAGAGTAACATTGTTGAGGTGGATGGAGATGTTACAGTTTGGTATCAGAGCATGTGTAAGATGGTAATGGGACTCAGTGGGAGACTGGGGACGTTGCAGTATGATATCAGAGCTATTGGTTCAACACTAGACTTGTATGGGCCAAAGACTAGCATGAATATATGTGTGCGCTAAGAATTGGTGTTGCACAATGCAGAGTTTCATTTGCATGGAAAACCATTGGTGCGCAGTATAGAGTTGTGATGCACACAAAGATAGTGATGTGCGGGTGTGCACACTAGAATTTGGAATGTTCAAATCATCCAATAAATCTAAGAGAATGATTTTGACAAAATGGTGCAAATTTTCATGTAGTTGTTGCATGAAACCACCTAACAAATTTTGTTGTCTTCATATTTTGCAGAATTATAAACGATTATAGCAGGACAAATTCGATGCAGAGGGTTGAAAGCATGGAAGATGCACATAGGACTTATAGTCTTGATGATGAATTTGGAGATATGTATGTTGGTTTGGGTGTTGATGGTATAAAATCCAAGGGGGAGTGCATGAACTTGGTAGAAATTGTAAAAGTATTGCAAAAAGATTTCCATAATTATAAGGAAGATAATGAAAGGCTTATGAGAGCTAAGGTGCAACAAGATGACTTCAATGTTAAATTGATGTAGAGCCTGGAAAAAATAGAAAAGAAAATGGATTAGGAGACAGAAATGAGTAGATCAAGAAGTTGCAAGTATCATGATGAGAAAATAAGGGAAGAAAGAATTGTTGGTAAGCATTCTTTCAAGAAGGCACGCAGTAGCTCAAGTCCATCTCTTATTAGAAAGAATAAGAGAAGGACTGGGGTGGATGAGCTACAGGGGGAAATGAATAAGATTAAGCCTCCTACATTTGATGGTGAGCACAAGAAGGACGAAGATGCAAAGACATGGTTGTTGGGTATGAGGAAGTACTTCCAGCTGCATAACTATTCTGCGCAGGTAGAAGGGAGAATTGTTATCTATCAATTAAAGGGAAAGGCATCAATATGGAGGGATCAGTATGTGCAAGTGCAACACATTGATGAGAAGAAAGTGACTTGGAGAGAGTTCAAGAGGTATTTCCAAAAGAAATACTTAACTAAGTAGTACTATGAAAATAAAATGAAGGAGTTCTTCGAACTCAAGCTTGGGAGCTTGACAATTGATGTGTACGAAAGAATATTTTTAGAACTGTTGAATTATGTGCCCTTTATCAAGGATGAACATGTGAATATTCATAGATATTTGAGTGGGTTTTCCTCATTTATTAGTGACATGATAAAATATGATGACCATAAGACGTTGGAAGAAACCATAAGGCACGCTAAGTGTTTTTATGAGCAGTAAAAGGGAAGACCGACTTTACAAAAGTCTTGGGAAGATAAGATGAAAAGTAAGGTGGAACAAAGGAAGAAGGGAGTTGAGCCATTGTTTTTCATAAATATTGTGCAAGGACAGACGACTCTCCAGGAGCCCAAATTGTCGGAGACAATGGGACAAAAGTCATGGAAGCAACCTATGCAGTGTTCAGAAGGTTTTGAGAAGCTGAAAACTAACGCATCTCAAAAAATGAGCGAGTAGGGTTTTGGAGCGCTGGAAGGTTGAATCAGGGTTCGGCCGTCCATGGCAAGCCAGGACGGAGGGGAGCCGCCGCCCCCTCCCTCCCCCTCTGCGACCTTTAACAAATTGATCACAGCCTGCTCGAAGAAGGCAAGCCGTGATCTGAAAGGGGAGCCGCCGCCAAGGACCTTTAACAAATTGATCACGTACCGTCAAGAAGGCCACCGGAGATCCATCGAGCTTGTAAAACGACTTGGAGGACATTCCGCATCACTTTTCCTCGAACAAATCCAATGAAAGAAGCATTCTCCTCGTCAGAAAGGTGGTCCGGTAGGCCAATTCATAGCTCGCCTTCCACCAAGAACAACAACCGGATAACCGGATACAAAGAAACTGGAGGCCGCTAATAAAGAACAATGTGACATGTTGCCGCTGGAAAGGGCTTCTACATCTTCGAATTCATTTCCCAGAGGACCGAATCTAATATCTGTGGAACGGCCTTTACTTTATGGGAGCCTAAGGTCTAATTTGAATCGTTGACTCAAACTGATCCAAATTGAAAATAAAGGATGTTCCGTATGGGTAAGGTCTCAAACTCCTCCCAATCCATCGGGCCGAACTCCGCCGCTGTAAAGTGCTGGCCAGGGAACTGGACCTACCACTATATCGAATAAAAGCGTAATCTAAAAGATCAATATCTGCGTGCCGTAATCCGTGGTTAGTTGACTGAAGTAGGGTTGCTCTGTCGCGGAATCAAGGTGGGGAATGGCACACATGCAAAAATCCGACTATGAATAGTTACCTTTAAATGTATGAGGTTGTCGATGATCTAATGGCCACTTCCGTAGGAATCAGCCTCCAAAGCACGGCAGGAGAAAGAAAGGGAGGAAGGATGGCAACAACCCCTGAAAGGAAGAGAGCTAAACCCAAGTAAGTCTCCGAAAAAGAGCAGTAATCACAAACTTCAAAGCACTCAAGGAATCCAACGCAACACAAACAGTTTCAAAGAATTGGGAATTGAAGGGGAAACAACGCCCTCAAACAACAACGATCAAGGAGAAGAAGACAGAGGCACAAAGAACAAAGAAACCGAGGGAACATCACATGCATCTGGAGGCGTGGAGAGTGGGGGGATCCAAGGCACTGAGGAATAAGGAACCCCTCCACCGAGGAATGAAGCGGCTCAAGGAATTGAAGAAGGCGAGATCTCATCAGGAATTGAAACGGAAGGGACAAGTGAAGCTGGGACACCCCAAACGGTCTCGACAGGGAGGAAATCCAAAAAGGCGGCCAGAGAGAACGAAACGAACAAAGAAATTCTCATTGGTGCCCAACCAACCCTTGAGCAGGTCTTCGATGGCAGGAAAACAATGAAGTAGGCAAGGGTCTCCTGCTGAGGCCGCCCCTTGCAAAACAATCACCGAAACTCACATCCTCGAACTGAGGGGTCTTGGCAAAGAAGAAGAAAGAAGCACACTATTAGATTTAATCAAAAACTTCGAAAACTGACATCCTACTTATCCAGGAAACAAAGATGAGTCAACAAGACTCATTAAACATCTTAAAATGCCCCTCGGAGTACAGTTGTGCTGGTGTAGCTGACAATGCCAGAGGCGCCTTTGGAGGGCTTTGCACCATGTGGAATGACTCCAAGTTAGATCTTATCCACTCCGACCCTCGCATGCACTGGATTTGTACTCAACTACTACACAAGGAATATGGACAAATTGTAAGTCTCTTCAACATCTATGTTCCTCAGCATATTGATGAAAAAAAGAAATTGCTAGCAATCTATTCAAGACTATCTAATAATCCACTTGTGAAAATATATAATCTTAGGGAGGCTTAACGCAACGAACTCCTTAGCAACAGAAGAAAAACGAGGTGGATCCATTGTGAGGGACCCAGCCCAAGAGTGGGTGGAGGACTTGATATCCACTTGGGATCTGATGGACATAAATCCCTCAAGAGGACGCTACACCTGGACAAACAGAAGGGTAGGCCCGTGCCACATAGCCGCCGCTTGGACAAGAGATTTTAGTGCAGAGTTCTTTCCCCGACGCTAGACTCACAACGCCGACATCCTTCCGCACCGATCATAAGCCAATCAATGCTGGAAATCAAGAAAGAGATAGGCCAAGGGCCAATCCCATTTCGTTTTAACCCCGCTTGGCTACAAAACAAGGACTTCCAAAGCATAGTCACCAAGGTTTGGACCTCCAAAATCAATGGATATGCTTATCATGTTTGGGAAGAAAAGATGAAGCGCCTCAAATTTGACTTAAAAGCTTGGGCAAAAAACAAAACTGATCCCACAACCCTCCGCCTAGAAAGCCAAAGACAGCTAGAAATCCATCAGCTCGCTTTGGAAAGTAAGGACATCACTCAACAAGACATTATCGTGGAAGAGCAACTTCAAACCCAATGGCACAAACATTGCAGAGAGGAAGAAAGCTTCTGGCAGAATCAAATTCTCCTCGCTGCTACAAGAAGGTGATGAATACAACTTTACTTCCATAAACAAGCGGAAGAAAGGAAGCAATTTAAAGTTGTGACCCAAATCCAAGACCAAAATACTACAATTTCTGAACCGGATGAAATCAGAAACGCAACATTTGAGACCTTCAAACACCTCTATACAGAAAATGAAAGAGATTGTATAGATCTGCATGCTTACCCTCTTTCAGTAGTCCCTAAACTCATAAAAGAAGAGGTCAACCGCAAACTCATGGAGGAAGTCACGCAGCACAAATTAAAGAGGCTCGACCAAATGCACCCTGACAAAGCCCCGAGTCTGGATGGATTTACAACAAGGTTTTTTCAGCACTGCTGTGAAATCATAAAATCTGATCTTACTAAATGATCAAGAAATCACAGGCAAGCAGCAAGTTGGGAGGGACTAACTCAGCATTCTTGGCTCTCATCCCCAAGGAAAAAGGAGCCACACTCAGCCAGAGATTCGTGCCTATCTCCTTGCGTAATAATGAAAGCTATAAAATTCTTACAAAGGTAATAGAAAACAGGTTGAAGAACATCCTTCCTTCCATAGTGCCGGAGAACCAAGGAGGATTCATTAAAGGCAAACACATTGCAGACAATATAATCCTCGTCCAAGAAGCTCTTCACTCAAGCCTAGGCAGGAAAGAAAAAGGTATGATCATCAAACTCGACCTGGCAAATGCTTTTGACAAAGTAAATCACAATTTCCTCTTTGATGTAATGAAGAAATTTGGTTTTGATGACAATTTTGTGAATTGGATAAGAGCTTGTATTGATTCGCCCTCGATAGCCCCCATGGTAAATGGAGGAGTGACTAGTTTTTTCAAGGCAACCAGAGGGTTACGTCAGGGCTGTCCCCTATCACCCTTGCTCTACGCACTCCAAGATTCAGTCCTAAGCTACCAACTTGAGAACGCCAAAACCAGCAACAACCTCAAAGGTCTACAGATAACCCAAGGCGTGAAAGAAATCAACCACGCACAATTCACAGACGACACATTTCTCTTGGGAGGGGCAAGCTGTCTAGTAACAAAAAGATACAAAGAGGAGCTGGATGCCTATACTGCTGTGTCGGGAAGTGAAATCAGCCATGCAAAAGCAAAATTTACAGTTGGAACATCACTCCTATTGAGATGAGGGACATCTCCAGAATTTTGAACATAGAAGGACACACTATTTGGGAAACGTTCACTTACTTGGGTGTCCCTATATCCAAGAAAAAATCCAAGGACATCCAGCTAGAACCACCTCCTGGATAAACTTAAGAACAAAATCTCCTCTTGGGGCGCTAATTGGCTAACTTTCTAGCGGTGCGATCATTAAATCTGTTCTTGCAAGTGTTCCCATCTATCAAAACTCTCTCCTTCTAGCTAATGGCACCACAATCAATCAACCGGAAGCTCTACAAAGGCGGTTCCTATGGGAAGGGGGAAAACATACCAGCAAAAGAGCCCATCTTATAAGTTGGGATAAAGTCTCAAAACCCTTAATGGAGGGAGGTCTAAGTCTTAAAAAATGTTAAAGTTCAAAAATCTGCTCTTGGTGCAAAATTGTTAAGTGGCAATACACCGGGAATCCTGCATGGTGTGCTAGCCTTAGAAAAAATATTTCAATGGCCCAAGAAGAAGATGTGTGGAACAACAACCAACTGACCAAATGGGGTCCCCAATTTTCAATCTTTGCAGAAAGGTCAGAGAGCAATTCACTTCCCATTTGACCTGGGTGTCGGGGAATGGGAAACAGATCAAAATCTGGAAAGACTCTATTCTCGGTGACCCACCTTTGGAGTTGAACCAGAATCTACACCGAATGAAAACTTGGATGGATGAGCAAAATTTGAATACACTTTTCGACATCTCCGTCTGGGGGGCGGGTCGGCACAAGCAATGGAAAGGCTGGACAGTGAGCAACCTACCATTGGATCTAGAGACCGTTTGGGGCACTTTTAAATTAACTATGCAAGGGAAAACCCCAATAAGGAAAGGAGCGAGAGACAAGAGAGGTTGGGGAAAGAGGCAAAGCCTTATTCAACCTCATTGGAGTATTCCACCTTGCTAAACCTTCCTCACGTTCCCCCCAACCCAGCAATCTGGAAATTTATTTGGAATGACAAAACCATCCCCAAGGTTGATATGTTCCTTTGGACCCCACAAAAGTATCCAGACTGGAGAAAACCTTCAAAAGAAAGGTTGGGATGGTCTTTTTAGATGCCCTCCGCCATCGTTTAATCGAAAACCTCTAATCACCTTCTTCTTACATGTGCCTTCTCAAAAGAAGTTTGGATAATGGCAACAGGGCTTGCATTTCACTCTCCCCTGCCATTATCCATTCCCTTCTCATTGATTGGCCTACCCTCTCCCCGTTCTTTCAACCAAAGCAAAGTGAGGCCACTAGACTCTGACAAGCTCTCCCCAGATTCATACTTTAGGGACTCTGGGTTGGAGAGGAACAGAAGGATCTTCCGTGGAAAAGAAAGGAAAGCTCCACAAGTGATCGCCAGGATTAGATCTCTCTTCAGTGAATGGGCTAATACCCAAACTCCCCCAACACACAGCAGGAAGATGGACGAGCATGAAGAGCACTGGTATGCTCAATTCCAGCTCCATAAAGCATTTGGGGACAAAGCCCCCCTCACTATCGAGACACACTGGGAACTTAGGAAAGGAACAGTTGACTTTGCAAATTGGAAAAGAGAAAGAAAGGCCTATGTTCTCTCCACTGGCCTCAAAGGCAACTGCTGCTCGGGTGGAGGGGTATATCAGTGCCAACCGCCTGTTTTAATGAGGTAGCGACACCGCATAGCCTAACAACCTGAGGCAATGGCGCCTGTGGTCAAAAGCATGCTCAATCCATTGGCATCCCGACTTAGTAATCATTGGGGACCTAGATCACCGACCAAGCCATCGTGTTTCAAAACCCAAAACGCAAAGCTCAACAATCTCATAGACAAAATTCGCCTACTGTTATGAGGCTTGCACTCGTTCCAAATCTTTCACGTCCTCAGGGCGCTAAACAAAGATGCAGATATAGAAGCCAATCGAGGAGTCGAGTTGGCTATAGGAAATACTCTGGCCAATGAAATCCCATCCATGGTGGACCTCCCGTGATTTCTTCCATGCATAGCACTCACTAAAATTTGGGCGCACAGACAGGACAAGAAGGGACTGCGCCAGGACTCTTGTAGATTCGCACGTTTGAGGGAATCCTCTAGCAGGCACTCAGTCGATTTCCCTATCTGCCAAAGGACAAATCCGACCTTGCGCCCATACCCATCGGGGTCTGCACTGCATGAACCATGATTACAAGAGATCGCTCAAGCATATATTCGACCTCACCCCCAGCTCACAAGAAGTTCCAGATTAAGCACGCCAAGAGAAGAAGAAGTGTTTCAGAAGCAGAGAAAATGGCAACGAGCTCCAAATGCTCCCCACCAGAGATCTTAACGCCATAAAGTTTGGATCGACAAGTCGGAGAGTTGAAGAACATGCTTTCCGCTAGACTTCCCGAGAACCCTGATCCGTGGCCGGAGGCGAGGAATGGGCCATTTAACTTCCTCCTTGTCAAAGGCTTTGAGGAGTTAGATAAACTCCAAAGAAGTAACCTAAAATCCCCAAGAGAGAGATCACAGACCTAATTGGGGAGCCGAGGACAAATTGTCCAAGATGAACCTCGAATGGGGCGAAAAGTCTGATAAGTAGCTCTTCTTCAGAGTAGAGACGCTCAAGTCTGAAATGATCCTCAGCAACCTAGCATTTTGTATAGCTTAGGTTCTAAATAATTATTCCAGGTTTTTGTTTGAGTTTGGAAGTCATGGAAATCCAGAAATTTCAGCAGTAATCCAAATGCGAGGTCAGGTGCCCACTGTGAATAGATTTAGCCAGCTCCCCATTATAAATCCTCTATATCGCGTCTGTAAAAAACCTATGTTGTTCGCCAGTGGCAGAAATCATACACGCAGCAGCCAACCCCAAAGAGGTTGTAACGCATGTCTCCCATTGAGTCCCATTACTCACCTTAAACATGCTCGACACCAAATTGTAACGTACCCAATATACTACTGGACCATCCTACTCTGAAACTTCACTGCGCATTTTATATTCTTCACACAAGTCCATGCAATATCACTTTAAGGTAGCATGCTCATCCCAATATTGAATCGCAGCACCCATCTTATAACAACGAAAGTAACGATTTATTTGAATACAACCTTAAGTAGTGGAATTATATCAAACAATTGTGCGCACCAACATATTGACCCCATAGTACAATTGTGCGCATAACCATCTGGGCGCCATGCACCACTTCTGTTATTACTATGCATGGGGTCTAATTCCTTACCTGCACACACACATGAGTTCCAGCCTCTTGGAGCATACCGGTTACGATCATGCGCACCCGACCATTCAATCCTCTTCTTGATTACAGATAACCAAAATCATAAGGTTAAACTTAAAAGACAAAGTTACCATCAACTGACATACTCATGCACAACTACAATTAAAGGCTAAAACCACCATGTTTACATGTTCAAGCGATATTAAACCAAATAACAACAAATACGTATATGCAACACATACAAGAATTAACCCATTTCAAACATAGTCAAATATGCTCACAGTAACCAAGACAAGTACGTAAGGAACACTTATCTTAAATGAAAGTCGCCAACTGTGACCTTGACTCAAACATTCCTCCATACCATAGATGTTGTTGCTCATCAGCTTCCAGCAGCAAGTCACCTCGAGCTGGGTCTCAACTCCACCAGGAACAATGGTTCCTAGCAACAAGCTATGGTTTGAAAATCATCATAGTTACTCAATCCTAGGTTCCCACTACTGCATCTAACCCATAGTCCCCCATTCCCAATGCACTTGTCACACCCAAGGAAGTGTGCTCCTTCTCTGCTCAACAGTCCTTCGGTTGCCCCACTTCCCTTCCCAGGGTTACCAGGAATAGGATAAACAGGAAGTATTTGATCCCTACGACTAATGCTCAGTGCACCAAGGAACAACTCTTAGCAAAACTCTCACCTGGAGAGCATGCCCACAGGTCTGACAACCACTCCACAACATCTAGTCTCTCACCCAAAGAGATTTCTCACGGTCTTTCAACTTGAATATTTGACAGTATCTCTAATTATAGCCCACAACTCCTTACAATCTTGTGTATGTAGATAAGGTAATAACCAATTTTTCCACACGATCTGACCCCCTTCTGCTCACGAGAGCTTGCAACATGAATAATAAGAAAATAATGCCCAAAATACACTGAGGCCAACAATATATATTTCATGCCTTCCACTTGACACTTGTCACTTCCAAAAGTATATTTAAGCAACTTGGTGACTCGTTCCCTACCCTCGGGAACTTAGGATAAAAACATATCCACATTACACTTTTCTTGGAAATATTATAAAATATTCCCCAAGACTTACGACTCACCCCCTTTTTCCTTTTCTAGTGGAGTAGGCCCCCCGTCTCTTTTCATCTAAGTCGGTCAATGCGCAGCGATGCAATATTGTATTAATACTCATGATTATATTTACATGGATAGGCACATTGGCCTATTTGTGTCCATAATTACCAACGTCATAATCACACATGCTCTTTAGCCTCAAAATATAAACAATCATATATATATATATATATATATATAACTCAATACTGCGCACTTCCAGGTTATTACCGTGCACTTACCTAGGTGCGTGCAATACACAAAATGTGTTCACCTTGTCTTTATAGCAATTCTCCACGCACTTGCTCATATGCGCACAACACCAAAACTAGGTTTCCTTGGATCACCAGCCTAAATATGCATTACATTTACACTTAGTACCAATCGACTCACTAGCCTTTATGTACAGTTACAAAGGGTTCTGGATTAGGGACACTACAATCCCCTCCCCCTTATTTATGCATTGTCCTTAGTGCATTGTATACACATTTACATACAAAAGTTCAAACATCATAAAAAAGATGAGGATACTATACTTGCATAGCATCCTCGTTCTCCTAGGTTGCATCCTCGGGACCGTACCAGGTCCATTGGACCTTCACCAGCTCCGTGACTCGATTTCAGAGCTGTTGAATTTTCGATCCAATATGAAAACTGGTCACACTTGAAATCTGCCTTCTGGCTCCACCTGATTCACAATCCAATCAATGACATGATTAGCATTAGGTACATATTTATAAAGTAGTGACACATGGAAAAAATTATGAATGCATAAGGACGCGGGCAATGCAAGCATATAAGCGACAGGACCAATCCTTTCAAGGATTTCAAATGGCCCACAATAGCATGCTGCTAATTTAGAACACTTTCCCAACTTCAAGGAATTGCACCTGGACTTCACTTTCAGAAATACGTGATCACGCACTTCAAATTCCCTTTAGGTTCTACCTTTATCCGTGCAACTTTTTTGCCTGTCTTAGGAAGCTTTTAAATTCTGCCTGATCTTTACCATCTGCTCATCCATTTCCTGGAGCAAATTTGGCCCAAGTACTGCGTGGTCTGTCAGGTTATCCCAACTTAAATACATGTTGCACTTTCTACCATAAATTGCCTCAAATGGTCTCATCTTTAAAGATGCTTGATATACATTCTTGTAAGAAAACTCTACCAAATGAAGGTAGTCTTCCCATTTCAATAACTTATCCATCACATACATCCTCAACATGTCTTCAATCACCCAATTTACTCTCTCGGTTTGACCATCTGACTTAGGATGATATGTTGTGTTGAAATTCAGACTTGTCCCAAATCCCTTGAATAACCCTTTCCAAAAGTTTGACGTGAACTTGGAATCTCTGTCAGACACAATTGTCTTAGGAACACCATGCAACTTAGAAACTTCGTGCATGTATATCTCATCAATGTCAGTTGCCTTGTATGCTAACTTCACTCAAATAAAATGGGCAGCTTTAGTAAGCTTGTCTACCACCACCATAGTAGAATCATGTTGCTTAGCAGTCCTAGGAAACTTAGCTATGAAGTCCATGGTCATAACTTCCCACTTCCACTCATAAATGGGAAAAGGCTGCAACAGACGAGTTGGATGTCTCTACTCAGCCTTGACCTTTTGACATTCAAGACATCTCACAATAAATTCTACAACTTCATTTTTCATACCTAGACAAAAGTGTTGCTTCTTGACTGCGACAATTGTCTTCTGATAACCTGGATGTCCAACATAAGGAACCTTATGCATCTGAAAAAATCAGGCTCTTCAACTCTTGATCATTTGGCACATAGACTCTGCATTTATACATGAGGATTCCATCCTCTCTTAACTCATAACCTTCAAACTTTGGTTACGACATACCTTGATGTAAAGTCACACTTATATCCATACCTTGTTGTAAAGTCACATGACATACCTTCTTGTAATGGTTGTGGCATACATTTCATGCATCCTTCTGTTGAGTGCGTCAACCACCTTGTTCTCTTTTCCTCTGATATGCTTTATGTCGAATTCATACTCACTGAGGAACTCTAACCACCTGCTTTGTCTAGCATTCAAACTTGGTTGTCCAAACCAATACTTCAGACCACAATGGTTTGTTCTCAGCTCAAATCTCTTTCCCATGAGATAATACAACCACATCTTCAAGGCATGCACTATAGCTACCAACTTTAAATCATGCGAAGCATAGAGCCTTCCACACTCTTACAGCTTCCTTGACTCGTAGCAGACCACATGTGTATTATGACTCAGGACTCCACCAATTCCTTCCTTGCATGCATCCGTGCACACAATTAAGTTTCTATATGTATCAACAATTCTTAAAATCAACACACTTGTTAACAAATTCTTCAAGTGTTGGAAACTTCTTGTGCAATCTGGAGTCCATTCAAATTGCACACCTTTCTTCTGCAAGGATGTGATTGGATGCACAATTTGTGAGAATCCTTCAATAAACCTTCTGCAGTACCCTACCAGTGCCATAAAGGATCTCACTTCTGTAACATTTATTGGTGTCGACCATTCTTCAATGGCTTTTATCTTCACTGGGTCCACAACTATTCCTTTTTCTGAAATAATATGACCCAAATAATGAATCTGTCGCTAATAAAATGAACACTTGCTCAGCTTTGCATAAAGTCAATGCTCCCTCAACACCTGCAACACCATCCTCAAGTGTTGCTCGTGCTCTTCTTCATACTTTGAGTAAATAAGAATGTCATCCAAAATTACAATGACAAACTTATCTAAATACTCTATAAAAACTCCATTCATCAAACACATGAAGACAGTTGGTGCATTCAACAACCCAAATGGCACCACTATAAACTCATAATGATCATACCTTGTTCTGAAGGTAGTCTTACTAATGTCCTCCTCTTTTATTATCACTTGGTGATATCCATACATGAGATCTATCTTCGAAAATATCCTTGCGCCTCTTAGCTGATCAAACAAGTCATCTATCCTTGGCAAAGGATACTTGTTCTTTATTGTTACTTTGTTCAACTGCCTGAAGTCAATACAAAGTCTCAACGTACCATCCTTCTTCTTCATGAACAAAACTAGAGCACCCCAAGGCGACACACTTGGGTGTATATACCCCTTCTTCATAAGCTCTTTAAGTTTCATCTGCAACTCCTTCAGTTCTGGCGTACTCACCCTGTAAGGAGTATTGGATACAAGTGTTGCTCCCGGCATCATATTAATAGAGAAGTCAATATCTCTTTTCGGAGGAAATCACGGTATCTCTTTAAAGACATCCTCATACTACTTTAGTAATGCACAGTCTTCCACACTTGGCACTTTATCCTTAGGTGCTTCTTCCATGTGCGTTGTGAATACTTGACACCCTTTCTTGTAACTTTTCTTCAACTGCAATGCTGAAATTTCTTTGATAGTCACAGCTCTTGGAATTCCTTGAAATGATATCAATTTTCCTTGCTCATCCAGGAAAGTAAATGGCTTATTGTAACAATCCATAACAACATGATGCTCATCCAACCAATCCATACCAATGAGGCAATCAGATGAGCCTAAATGTATAATATTCAAATCAGGTTTTGTGCGCAGTCCATTCATCTTCAATGGACATGCCTTAACCATCTCATTGATTTTCATTTTTTCTCATGTAGCTAAATACACCAACCAAGGTTTTCCAAGCTTGCTTCTCGATAGATGGAATCTTTCCACCATTTTAGGATCTAGATAACTATGACTAGCTCCTGAGTATATTAAAATAGCAATGGGTTGGTCATTAATCTTACATTCCACCTCGATCACGTGCGACTAGAACTTGGTCTGCTTGTTATCCAGCGTGACGTAAATCCTTGGCACATTTCTACCCATGTCCTCCAATGTCGCAACTTGTTATACACTGTGCACAGTCCTAACTTTATCACCTATTTGAGGACAATCTTTGTGCATATGATTTCCGCCACATCCCCAACACTGCATAGGTTGTTGCCATGAGTTTTGTCCCACTATTTCCGACATTTTGTGCTATTGGAGAGTCATATGTCCTTGTGCAGTATTTCTGAAAAATGGTGGCTTAACTTCCTTCTTCCTCTATTCCACCTTACTTTTCTTCTTCTCTTCTCAAGCCTTTTGAAGAGTTGGTCTTCTCTTTTGTTGATCATAAAGACACTTAGCGTGCCTTATGGCATCTTCCAACATTTTAGGGTCATCACATTGCATCTTGTCACTGATAAATGAGGGCAACCCACTCAAATATCTATGAATCTTCACTTGTTCATCCTTTATAAAAGGCACATAATTCACCAATTCTAAAAATCTTCTTTTGTACTTATCAACCATCATGTTCCCAAGTTTGAGTTCGAAGAACTCCTTCATTTTCATGTCATAGTACCGCTTGATTAAGTATTTATATTGGAAATACCTCTTAAACTCTCTCCAAGTCACTTTCTTCTCATCAATGTGTTGCACTTACACATATTGATCCCACCACATTGATGTCTTTCCCTTTAACTGATAGATAGCAATTCTCCCTTCTGCCTACACAAAATAGTTATGCAGTTGGAAATACTTTCTCATACCCAACAGCCAGGTCTCTGCATCTTCATCATTCTTGTGCTCACCATAAAAGGTAGGAGACTTAATCTTATTCATTTCCCTCTATAGCTCATCCACCCCAGTCCTTCTCTTATGCTTTCTGACATGAGATGGACTTGAGCTACTGCGCACTTTCCTGAAAGAATGCTTACCAACACTTATTTCTTCTCTTATTTTTTTCATCATCTTATTTCTTCTCTTATTTTTTTCATCATGAAACCTACGACTTCTTGATCTACTTATCTTTGTCTCCTTATCCATCTTCTTTTCTATTCTATCCAAGCTCTGCATAAATTTGACACTGAAGTCATCTTGTTGCGCCTTGGCTCTCATAAGCCTTTCATTATCAACCTTATAACTCTAGGCATATTTCTACAATATTTTTGCAGTTTCTACCAAGTACATGTGCTCCTCCTTGGATTTTGTACCATCGACACCCAAACCGATATACAAATCCCCAAATTCATCATCAGGAATATAAGTACTTTGTGCGTCTTCCATGCTTTTAACCTTCTGTACTGACTCTATCCTGCTCTATTCACAGAAAATTCTACAAAATCTACAAGCAATTAAGATTTTTTTGATGGTTTCATGCAACAACTACATGAAAACTTTACCCATTTTGTCAAAATCCCTTCACTTGGATTTCTTGGACGATTTTAACATCCCAAATTCTAGTGTGCACACATGCACATCACTGTCTTTGTGCGCATCACAACTCTATATTGCGCACCAATAGTCTTCCGCGCAAACTAAACTTTGTACTATGTGGTACCAATTCTTAGTGCACACATCTATTCACGTTAATGTCTGGCCCATACAAGTCAAGTGTTGAACCAATAGCTCTGATACCAAACTGCCTAGTCTCTCATTGAGTCTCATTACCACCTTAAACTTGTTTTGATACCAAACTGTAACGTACCCAGTGTCCCACTGGGTCTTGTTACCACCTTACACATGCTCTGATACCAAACTATAACGCACCCAATATAGTATTGGACCATGCTACTCTGAAACTTCATTGTGCAGTTTCTATTCTTAACACGAGTATGCGCATTATCACTTTAAGGTAATGTGCTCAGCCCAATATTGAGTCACATCGCCCATCTTATAACAATGGAATTAACAATTTCTTTCAATACAACCTTAAGCAGTGGAATTAAATCAAACAATTGCATGCACCAGCATACTGACCCCACAATACAATTGTGTGCACAACCATCTGGGTGTCATGTGCCACTTCAGTGATTACTGTGCTCGGGGTCTAATTCCTTACTCGCACACACACATGAGTTCTAACCTCTTGGAGCATACCAGTTACGATCATGCGCACCTGGCCACTCAATCCTCTTCTTGATGACCCATAACCAATATCATAAGGTTAAAATTAACAGGAAAAGTTACCATCAACTGACATACTCATGCACAACTATAATTAAAGGCTAAAACCACCATATTTACATGTTCAAGCGATAATAAACCAAATAACAACAAATACTTGTATGCAACACATGCAAGGATTAACCCATTTCAAACATAGTCAAACATGCACACAGTAACCAACACAAGTACATAAGGAAAACTTATCTTAAATGAAAGTCACCAATTGTGGCCTTGACTCATACGTTCCTCCCAACCATAGACAATGTTGTTCATAAGCTTTCAGCAATAGGTCACCCCCGAGTTGGAGCTTAACTCCACCAGGAAAAAGGGTTCCTAGCAACAAGCTATGGTCTGAAACTCAACAAAATTACTTAGTCCTAGGTGCCCATTGTTGCATCTATCCCATAGTCCTTCATTCCTCATGCATTTGTCACACCCAAGGAAGTGTGCTCCTTATTTGTTCAATATTCCTTCGGCTTCCCCACTTCCCTTCCCATGGTTACCCACAACAGGTCGGACATGAAGTCTCTGAGCCCTGCAACTAAGGCTTAGTGCACCAGAGAACAACTCTCAACAAAACTCTCAACTGGAGAGTATTCCCATAGGTCTGACAGCCACTCCACAACAGCTAGTCTCTCACCCGGAGAGACTGCTGATGGTCTATCAACCCGACTCTTCGACAATATCTTTGATTATAGCCTATAACTCCTTACAAGATTCTCTATGAAGATAAGGTAATAATCGGATTTTCCATACAGTCTGATCCCCTTCTGCTCACAAGAGATTGCAACATGAACAATAAGAAAATAATGCCCAAAATACCTTAAGGCCAACAATATATATTGCATTCCTTCCACTTGACACCTGCCACTTCCAAAAGTAGCTTTAAGCCACTTGGTGACTCGTTCCCTACCCTCGAGAACTTAGGATAAAAACATATCCATATTACAATTTTCCTAAAAATATTATAAAATATTCCCCAAGACTTATGACTCACCCCCTTTTTCCTTTTCCGGTGTAGTAGGCCCCCCATCTATTTTCGTCTGAGTCAGTCAGCGTGAAACGATGCAATATTGTATTAATATTCATGATTATACTTATATGGATAGGCGCATTGGCCTATCTTTGTCCAATCTTACCAACGTCATAATCACACAGGCTCTCCAACCTCAAAACATAAACAATCATATATACATACATACTTGCTCAGATGTGTGCAACACCAAAACCAGGTGTCCTTGGCTCACTAGTGTAAATGTACATTACATTTACCCTTGGTACCAATCAGCTCGCCAGTCTTTATGTACTGTTGTTCCTGAGATTTACTCTAGGTTCACAGAATAATGTCAAGCATCCAAAAAATTAAGAGATTTCTTTTTATAATGGTTTTCTACCTTCCGGTTTAAGATGAAACTTCAAATAAATTTAATGATTAGAAAACACAGAGGCAATATCTCTTTCTTTGAGATTTTTATAATATTGAGTATATGAAAAGTAGAATTGATTAACAAAACTGTAAAAATAAAGTAAGGTATCCAATACTAATAAATCTTACCTTATTTGCAATAGAGAATCATGAAGGATGAGTCTTAAAAGATGAATTGAAATGAGGAGATCCACACAAATACAGGTCTTGGTTTACTCACAGTAATAACAGAGGAAAAGTTGTAGCTGAACAAACTTCCAATTATATGGACCATAATAGATGTATTACTAAATTGTAGTCTTTCAATCTTTAAGAGCCATAGAGTGAAGAAAATGGGGTTATGAAAAGGAAATACACAGAAAGCACATAACTCAATGAAATGAAGTGTAGAATCTTTGTCTCTTCTTTGAAATTGGTATTAAGAAGGTTCTCTTTTACATTCGGCCAGAAGAAGCCTTGAATACATCTCTAATCTGCTTATTTATACAAAAATCGTCTTCACCAAAAGTGGTTAGACTTTCCACCTTCTTAGCTCTCAAAATAGAATACAATCCAAACTAAAGATATTACAAAGATTTTGAATATCTTCTGAGATTTCTTTCACTTGCTAGTGATTGATTCATCCTCTATAGGCAAAAATGTCAATTATTATGCCCTCGATTGTGGTTATCTGAGCTTGCAATTGATTTATTAATGTATCTCGCTGGGAGACCATGTTATTACTCAAGTGTTGATTTTGAAAACTTAATTTCAATTTATCCTCCAATTATTTAATCTATTTCTCAAAACCTTGTCTCACTTGGCTTATATCAAAATTGATTCTTTCTCTGGCAGTAACTTCCATCTATTGCATATCATTATGCAATTGTTCAATCAAAAGATTTTTTTGGTCAAGTTGTTTTCTCTAATTATCCACTGACAACAAGTTAGCAGTTGCAAATGCTCCCAATGAATCTGCTACCTCTTTTGCGAATTCAAGGTCACTCTGTCCCTGTCCATCATATATCATTCTTTGTTTTTTGGTAATTCCTCCCTCTTTCTATCGAGATTTTCTTCGTATGATAGCCTTCCTTTTCTTGTTGAAAAATAAATCTGATGAAGGCATATCTTCAGGTTCAATATGTGTTAGGTCATCTATATTGGTAACCTCTGAAAAGGTAAATCAGAACTTGTTGCTAGGGGAGTCAAAGATGGTATGGGAGAAATAAGTGCAGCGGATTCCCCTTGATTTGTGACATCTTTCATAGGAGTTTCAGTGTTTGATAATAATAGAGGAAAATTATGCCCATGTTTCATAAAAGCTTCGAATAATGCTAATAATTCTTGATCACTTTTACCTAGTATGGATATTCATGTTATTATTGCATCCTTGAATAATGTTTCTGGTGTCCTTTCCACTTCTTTAGTATTGTCCTCGGGCAAGTCATGTTGCTTGAGATTTGTTGATTGTGCCACCTGTAAAGTTGGATTAAGTCTTTGTTTTTCTTACAAGATTTTAGGTAAATTGTTCCTTTTGTGCTTTTAAAAGCTGAGAAAACCTTATTGTTGTTCTGGAGGAATACTTTGAAATCTAGATATGACCTCCTTATATGATATAACACCTCTGAAAACCTCGTCATAAGGTGAATCTTCATGTTAAATTGAGCCAAATGATTTTCTACCACCCTATCTAGATCGTGCTTCTTGAATTCAATGTCAACCAACTTAATATCATCTAAGGCTGAAGAGTCTACCTTAGCATGTCCAAAATCTGATAATGAGAGTATACCAACCTATATAGGAAACGTTGGACACACTCTTTTCTGTGTGGCCTTCAATTCTTTGGTGATACCCAATGAAACTATCTAATAGGATACTTCTCTGCAAACAAGTATGTCTCATAGAAATCTAGGAAGATCATGTGGAGATGTGAAGCAACCAAAACTTTGATGTAAGAAAAACTTTCCTCAATGTACCAATCTGCAATAACACCAAGATTTCCAATAATTTGTTCTGAAATTTTGCGAGGAGGTTGACCATAGATAATTCCATGGATTGGAATGACCACATTGTGACAAATGTCATAAAAAGAATCCTTTGCATTTCCCTCCCATAATTTAGAATGATAGAAATGTATAGGCTCACTGACAGTCAGAGTCTAACTCCAATTCATAAGAGGAAATGGGGTTCTGAAACAAATTGCATCCATAATATATGCGGACATATAGAAAGGAGCATGTTCTCCTTTGGACTTCTGAGTTCTGTAATCCCCTATTTGTTTAGCTAGGTTATCCAAAAAAAAAATTCCCCAATCAAAAGTATAACCCTCGACAACTTCATGAATTATAGGAACCCACTCTATAGTAAAATGTGTAGGACTTTTCTTTCCGAACATTCTACAAAGTATCATGGCAGTATACAAAATATGGGCATCACAAGAGGCTATAGAGTATACACCATGGCTATTAGTTTTGAATTTATCTTCATTTCTGCACCAGGTTTTCACTATATCATGAACAGTTATGTCGTATTTTGTGCATTCATCATCCTCAAAATTCATTATAAATTATGCATTATAAGTATATTTGGGGTTGGGAGTTAATTTATACATTACTTTAATGTCCTCGGGTCGAAATGAGACAACAATGGTCTTCTGATGACTGTAGATGGTTCTGGTCGAGATATCCACATGCTCTGAGGCCCAACTTATCATATCAGTATATGGCATCAGTTTCGACCGAGCTACAACTTTGTGAATTTCTGACTTAGCCACCTGTCTTAGCTTGCCTGCAATTGACTCATCTTCTCCTCCACTTGAATCATTGGAATAGAGGGAATTTTCCTACTCTAAAATTTCATAAATATGCTTTCATGATTTAATGATGTCTGTCATTCAAGCGGTAGTATCTGAAAGAATGTATGAGTTTGGGTTCGGCTCCTCTGCGAATGGATCTTGCTTATTTCCTGCTTTACGTGATGCCATGGTTTGCAAATATCGATGCTAGCCCTCCTTTGAGAAATAAAAATCTGCGAGTCCAAACTACTGAGTGAAAGTTCTGGTTGTTAATGGAAAAATGCTATGAAGTTCAAAATGCCTTTATTAAAAAAAGTTAAACACTAATTATCCTTAAATTTAATCCATTGACAGGGTAATCATGCCAAATCTGTCAAATTTATTACCTGACGGTCGCAAGATTCTCCAATCTTTTACCTTAGCCACGTTAAATACACCTTTAATGATCGTAATTAATGAAGATATGTTATTTTGACGGTTCAACATTCAGGAATTTTGAAAGAGGAATGATAGATATCTCCCAAAGGCCGAATTCATGAAGCAATTAATCAACCTTTAATTTATTTTTTCGATTTAATTGATCACAATTTATGGTCACTTTAACTTTAAGTGCTTCGAAACTCCGGGACTCTGGAGCTTTGGGGCTTCTTGAGTTTGCATTAGCAGTGTATAGAGTTTCCTCAAAGGCCAAACTCACGAAGCGATTACTTACCGTTAATTTCACCTACTAAAACATGTTTAACCCATTAATATTTGGCGCTTTATTATTTCGGTCATTCTGACACTTCGAAGCATCGGCACTATTTGAATTTGTTCTTGATTTGATCTTTCGGAGGACAATCTCCCAGAGTGATGTGGCAGTATGATGTCATTGTTGATGATGTGTCATAAAAATATGAGTGACACGTGTCACCCAAAATCGTGTGAATTATGTGACCAAGGGTTCCCAAAGTGAGTGCCACGTGTCACCGTGAGTAAAGATTGACAAGTGGCATATGACACATCAATTGATTAATTGCAAAATATTTTGTGGGAATTCAGATCTCTAGGACTCCGTAGCTTTGCGACTTCATGATTTTTAGGGCTTTAAACATTTTTTGCTTGAACTCCCGAATCGCGAAGTCCTGAAGTGAACTTTGTATTTCTCTGTTGTTTAAACATTTAACAATTTTGGAACTTCAAAGTTGTGAGAGTCGTCGATCTAGATGACTGTCGAATTTTAATGGTTAGTACTTGATCTGCCCTGTCAATATGTAATGAAAATGTCTTTTAGTCTAATAAATCATATTCCTAAGTTTAAAATTTTATTTTGAAAAGGACAAAACAAAAAGGAATTTTGAAGAAATTATTTTTATTTGAGAATTTCATTTATGTTCTAACATAGGCTCCATCTGGGGATTGTGGCTCCCTGTTAGGCACTAAAGAACAGTAGACCAGGTGTCTTTATTGGGTAAATGGAGTCATTATTTCTTTCATTTGTTGATCTAAATATTTTCTTTCTTTATTGAAATTTAATCTTATATAGAAGTGATGACATAACCATATCTAAAAATCTTAAAGCATACTTGGTGATTAATTTCAGGTCGGGATAATAAATGTTTTCTTTTCTTAAAATTGATTCCAAAATTGTCCAAGATAATCAAAGTAAATTTAACAAAAATATCATATTTTAACTGACTATGTTCGCTTTCAAGGTTATAAAGATGCAAAGTGTGTTTATTTAAGGAATCTCAATTGGTTCAGGATATAAATATTATTGAAAAAGAACTAAATAACATAGTATATTATATAGATGTGTAAGACATCCTTACATACATCATAGATATTGCTTCACTCCCAGCAGGTCTGTTTAGTACCCTAGTGAAGTTATTTATATCTCCCCTTATTGAGTTTCTTTTCTCCACTTCAAAAACGACTTCCATTTAATTGAGATGAGATCTATCAATATATGCATTTCCTTTCATAATCTCTATTTGGACAAGATGTGGGCAATCAATTTGTGAATTTCCTTTCACCATGTGTCTTTGATTTTATTACTTTGAAGTGGGGGCAATCAATTATATCTAAGATACAAGGGATGACATTTGTTTCTGATCTGATGAAAAATAAGGTATGTCTACAGTTTTAAGAATATTTTGAGATTAGTTTTCTTTCAATTCCAAGTATACCTTTGCCTATAGGTAAACTTGGAAAAAAATATTTATTTTCAGGGATAAACCTTGAGCAAAGTTGTCAGCTGAAATATAATATTAGGGTTAAATTTACTAGGATTACCCTAGACATACTTTTTCAATTAAACTCTAGAAACGTGAAAAATATTGGCTCGACTTGTTTTAAAAATATGCTTTTAAGTTTTTAGTTTAGGCTAAGTTTTGTCATTTCTACAAAGACTAATATGATTGAGAATTAAGGAGAATTTTATTCGTAAAAAGAACTAGAGAAAGAGACAAATACATCATAAGTTTGAATCATCTCAACTAAACGGAAAATAATTCACACGAGTTTCTATGTCAGGACAAGACTCCTTCTTTTGCTCTATTCTGCAGTCATATTCTAACCGTTTTGTTTTTCTTATAATTATTGATTTACCAGAGAAGATTGTATATCCAATAAGAACAATGTTACAGATCGTCTCTTCACCGCTTCTCCAATCTTTTCAATAAATGATGAAGCCATCTTTTAATTCGTGGGAATTATCCCTTGTGTCTGTTACAATCATGCTTTTCATTTTTAATAAATAGTAAGAAAGAAGATGAGTTGTTACCTGATTTCCTTTGAAGTTTTGAAAAATGAATGGTATTTATTCATCACTTAATTCCAGAGAGTCTGAAAGAGAGGAAGAGATGAGTGGTGAACGTGATGACTATGAATGTTTCAATTGCGCGATCTTTACTCTTCAAGAAAAGTTTTGGGAACAGTTAGAAATGATTCAAGAGCTCCAAAATTCGAACTTTCAACTTCACCAAATCTCAAGAAATGCGACATCGAGAGGAAATGGCGGCTATAACAAGAGATGTGAGTCAAAACACGGTTTATTTAAGCTCTCATCGTCGGTAGTTGAGACTTTTGTGAAGGCAACAACCACCAATGAGCATTCCTGTGGAATTAGTTGGTTCTCGAGTTTCTACAAAATCATCTCTTTTTTTCGAAGACCGTTCACCTCTAGTAAATCGTCAGAATGTTGAAGAACTTTGATCATTAGCCCTTCAAGAAAATGCGGAACTTCAACAATTAGATAATTCTATGGAAGCAATGGAAGTAAAGCACAAGGAAAATATAATTCATATCAGTAGTCATTAGTAGGATTCCATATTTACTTTGTTTTTTTTTGTTTTTTGAAGCTGTGAAGATTTTACAAAAGTATGCAAAGAGATAGGCAATCACTGTAAAAATGTCAAGTTTTGAACATATAAATTCTGATTTTTTTGTAATCAAAGAATGCTATCATGTTTTGACGGTCCTATTCTATGAAACTTCAACTATTTTTGTCAAGAGAAGTATTGTTTTATTAACTACAGAGTGAGTTTTATTCACGAAAAGTAAAAGATGATTTATCTTTTTTGTAGAATTTTTTTTCTTTATTATCCTTGAAATAAAATCGAAACCATTATTTTCTTGAAAATATTTACATAAATTTAGCACTCAAAAAAACTTAAATAACTTCTGAAAAAGAAAAAGAAATAAAAATTTGTCAATGTAAATCTAATCCAATCTGGTATGTACAATGGAAACTAAAAAGTAAACTACTGCATAAAATATTTTAAAAAGCACCTATTGATAGGGGCCTCAGTAATTTCTCCATTTAAATTTCAAGAGAGAAAGAATTTCTTCTTTCAACTGCTGCAATTTTGAAAGGAACAAACAAGAGATGGTCAAATTTTCCATGTTTCCCACTGTCTTCTTTTCTGGTTTCCCACTTCAAGACTAAATCTCTAGGAAGAAATTGCTTGTCTTTGGCTTTCTTATCAAAGATGGCCTTCATATTGTCTTGGTATTTATGAAGCTTATCATCCACTTCTCTTATGTTCTGTTGGACTTCAATTATTTGATCTGTTCTTCTCATCAAATCATTTGGTTATTCATTAGCATCCTGCTAGAGTTTCATCACAGGAAGAACAAGATTAATAGGAAGAATAACATATGTGACATAACTAATTGGAAAGGAAACATACCTATTGATTTCTTGGTGCCGATAATGTTTTCCCATAGAGCATATTTTAAATGTATATGCCAAGCTTTCTTATTTTCTGTCAAAACTTTTTAAATTGTCGTCATTAAACTTTTATTAGACGACTCTGCCAGTCCATTTCCCTGAGGACAATAAGTTGTAGAATGACCCAAAATGATATTATATTTTTGACAAAAATTTATCATAGCAATAGATTTGAAAGCTTGTGCATTATCTATGATTATTTTCCTTTGACAACCAAACCTTGCAAGAATGTTCTCTTCCAAAAAAATTATTACTACTGAATCTGTAGCATTCCGAGTTGGAATAGCTTCTAACCATTTAGTAAAGTAATCAGTAGCATTTAAAATCCATATGTGTTGGGCACTTGATTGTTGATGAATCTCTCCGATGAAATCGAGGCCCCATTGTTGGAAAGGAGCTTCAGATTTAACAGGAACTAAAGGTAAGGCAGGGAGATTTTGCTTTCCAACAAAAAGTTGGCATGATTTGCAAGCTCTAACCCTTGCATTTATGTTAGTGAATAACCTTGGCTAATAATAGTTTGCCCTTAAAATTTTATAAGTTATTGTTCTCCAAGCATGGCGTCCTCTGCATACTCGTTTATGGAACTCATCAATGACACCTTCTGTTTCAGGTTCTGTAAGACAGCATAATAAGAAACCCAAAGGATCCTTCCATTATAACTTAGCATTGATAATGCAATATTTGATCACCTGTAATTTTAAGGTTCTTTCCTTGGAAGGAGTCATGTCAGCAGGACATTGAAGAGTAAGGAGGTAAGACACTATATCGCTATACCAAGAAGAGGAAGAAAATTTTTCGTCAATATGAGTTGTTGGCATTTGATCATCAATTTCTTCAATGTGTGGGCAAGAATTTTCAGACTCGAAATGATTTATTCCCAGGGCTCTAAAATTTGATTTAGCAAGCAATTTTTCCAGACCTTGTTCTTTTACCAGTTTGGTTGGTTTGACTTCCAAATTATATTCTTGAATTTTCGCCAACCATTTTCCCCTTATTCCATCACTTTCAGGCTAAATTAGGATATCTTTGATTGTGCTAGTGGGTACATAGACGATTATTCTTGAATGTAAAACATATGTCCGAAAAGCCTTGAGTGCCTTAACCATAGCATAAGCTTGTTTCTCTAGAATATCACATTTTAACTCTACATCTCTGAGGCTTTTACTAAAAAGGGAAATAGGTTGTTCAAATCCTTCATCATTTTTCTGTAGGAGTATTGTTGCAATTGTATATTCAGATGCAAAGGAAAAGATTAAAAAATCCTTTGTATAATTGGGACTTATCGACATTGGTGCTTTTCCTATAAATTTCTTGACTCATTGGAAGGATGCCTTAGATTCCATCGTCCATTTCACCTCATTATTCTTATTTAACATATCTGTGATCAATTTGATAATTTCAGCAAAATTTGGAATAAATCTTTTCAAGAAATTAATTCTTCCTAAAAATGATTGAATTTATTTTTTGTTTCTAGGAATATTGATATGATCAATAGCTTCAACTCTTTTTGGATCTACTTTGATTCCATCTTTTGATACGATATGTTCTAACAACTTCCCTTCTTGCATGGAAAAATGATAGTTTTTAGGGTTCAAAGACAAACCAAATTCTCTGCATTTGTCAAATGTTTGTCTAAGATATACCAAGTGTTTTGTATTAGAATTAGAAAAGACTGTCAAAACATCTATATAAATAACAACAAATTTATCTTTTTTTCCAACAAATTCTATATCCATCGCTCTTTGAAAAGTTGCACCTGCATTCATCAATTCAAAAGACATTTTATCATACATAAAATTTCCCCATGGAGTAGTAAACGCAGTTTTTTCTTTATCATTTTCATGGACAACTATTTGATTATACCTCAAAAATTCGTCAATCATAGAAATTATATTTGCCCCAACCACCTTTTCAAGAACATGATCCATTTTAGGAATAGGGTAATTGTCTTTTAAAGAAGACCGATTGAAATTTCTAAAATCAACACACAATCTTATTTCTCCATTCTTCTTTCTAACAAGAACTAAATTGGCTACCCATTCAGAGTATCTAAGAGGTACGATGATTTTTGCATCAAAAAGCTTTTTGACCTCCCTTTCTATTACTGACAAGAGAATAGGATTTATATGTCTAATCTTTTTCTTGAAAGGCTTGATGCTTGGTTTTAATGGAATCTTATGCTTGATAACAGAAGCATCATAAGTTTTTGAATCTTCGTAGGACCATGCAAAAACATATTTATATTCTTTGAGTAATTCAACATATTTACTCTTCAATTCAATGGGAAGATATTTAGACAACTTGACCAGTTTCAGATTTTTATTTGAACCTACATTACAATGTTCAACCTCTTCAGGTTGAGGCTGCAAGGTAGATTTTAAAGTGATATCATTTTGGTCGAACAGTCTTTCTAATGAAATAAGACCCTTTGGAATTTGATTATTCTTTAGCAAGAGCATTTTGAGATTTGCAATTCTATCTTTGAATTTCTTTGGATTTTCTCCTTCTTGCATAATCCAAACTAGATCATTTTGATCTTCCTGATCTTGTGTGTCTCGGAAAATTCATCCACCATTTCAAAAAATTGTTTTATTTGTTCATCATCTTCAAAAATTTGCCAATAGTGAACATTATTTGGAATTTAAGGTTTATGTATTATGTCAATGTGATATTTCAATTTCAAAACAATGGGTGGTATGAAAGTAACTGCAGCTTTAGCTAATGAATCTGCTTGTTGATTATGCAATCTGAGAATAACATGAATGTTGAAAGATAAGAAAAAGTTTTCAATCAGATCTCATGCACAATTTCTATAAGATCTCATTCTAGAATGCTTAGATTGATATAGCTATCAGATCTGTTTTACAATAAGCTCTACATCCCCATATACTATCAAATGTTTGATTTTTAATTTTCTAGCAACTTCTAATCCTAAAATTAAAGCTTTGTATTCACATACATTATTTGTGTAATCAATGTCAAAATGTAATCTATAGGAAAAAGGGATGTAATACTCATCATTTGGTGCCACGAATAATACTCCAGCTCCTGCTCCTTCCCAAGATGAGGCACCATTGAAAAACATTTTCCACATCCCATCTCTAATATTTACATTTTTCTTTGGAACTTCTATTTTTGTATTTTCGTTTTCTGTACAAACTTCAAAATCATCATCTATAGATAAAATTCAAAGGGATGTCATTTTGGTCGAACAGTCTTTGTAACGGAACAAGACCCTTTGGAATTTGATTATTCTTTAGCAAGAGAATTTTGAGATTTGCAATCCTATCTTTGAATTTCTCTAGATTTTCTCCTTCTTGCATAATCCAAACTGGATCATTTTGATTTTCTTGATCTTGTGTGTCTCGGAAAATTCATCCACCATTTCCAAAAAAAAGATTATTTGTTCATCATCTTAAAAAATTTGCCAATAGTGAACATTATTTGGAATTGAAGGTTTATGTCTCATGTCAATGTGATATTTCAATTTCAAAACAATGGGTGGTAAGAAAGTAACTGCAGCTTTAGCTAATGAATTTGCTTATTGATTATGCAATCTGAGAATAACATGAATGTTGAAAGATAAGAAAAAAAATTCAATCAGATCCCATGCACAATTTCTATAAGATATCATTCTAGGATGCTTAGCTTGATATAGCTGTCAGATCTGTTTTACAATAAGCTCTACATCCCCATATACTATCAAATGTTTGATTTTTAATTTTCTAGCAACTTCTAATCCCAAAATTAAAGCTTTGTATTCACATACATTGTTTGTGTAATCAATGTCAAATTGTAATCTATATGGAAAATGGATGTAATACTCATCATTTGGTGCCACGAATAATACTCCAACTCATGCTCCTTCCCAAGATGAGGCACCATCGAAAAACATTTTCCAGATCCCATCTCTAATATTTACATTTTTCTTTGGAACTTCTACTTTTGTATTTTCGTTTTCTGTACAAACTTCAAAACCATGATTTGTAGATAAAATACAATTTCTTAAATCCTGATCATCAACATAAACTGGATAATTATTAGGGTTTTGAGGATCACTTACTGTATAGGCCAGTCTAGTTTCTCTGTACAATCTGGAAAATTATCCACCAAAAATCGGAATAGTGGCATATGTCATGTCCAACTGAACTAATCCTCCTAACTTTGCACCCCAAGATCTTGATAAAAGCATGCCATGTTTTGCAGGTACATCAACTACTACCACATCCGTAAGAATACTTTTAACTAGAATCTAAACTAGATTTACAACTAAATGTTAAGCCCTAATATTGGCTCATTACCCCTTAATTGGGGCATATTAAATTAGTAATGTTATTTTATTTATGTCAGCTTTATTCCATTAGTTGTAATTATACCTCCTAGTCTCCTATATATACCAAGGAGACATTTTCATTTCGAATCATCTTGTACTTGAACATTTATGTGGGGTAAAATGAGGTTGCCCCCTCGAAGAGGCTTATTATCTAAAATTATATCTTTTTCAAGGCGTTGAGTACTTATTCTGAGGTTTTTCTATGCTGTATTGATATTTGGTTCTTAACATATGGTATCAGAGCTCAAGGTCATGGGGTTTCGCTGCTACATTTGAGACACCTTGGAATTTTTGCTATAAATTATTTTCTAAAATGTTTCAGAAGGAACGTCTTGGAGGATATTTAGTAGACGGATCAAGGTACGTTGGGTTAAAATTTAAGCTCTTGAGGCCTTATACTTTTGAAGATACAACTTGTACAAGATAGGGTTCTGGAATCATCCTGAACTGAGTCAGTGC
>SNQJ01S0002438.1:0-13653 GCA_010110895.2 Picea sitchensis | reverse complement strand
TCCCCAAGTTTCTCTCCTTGATTCGTCACTGAAAAGGAGATATAACGAAAAATGGCAAACCTTCTTGAATTTCGACCTATTCTAGAGAGATAACTTGTATAACATTCCATACGCTCAATATTTGATATCTGATTCTGAAATCACACACACATTATACTAATTGTACTATTTCCAATTCAATTAGTCTCACAGAACTTGGATCGTCTATGAAGAAGTTATGACTGTTTTACCTAGAACACCTGTTTGAGACTGTTACAAGGCTAGTAAAAAACCCTATGTTCCATAGAGTGTATCTCAAAAATTAAAATGATCTAGACTTTTAAATTCGTACCACAGGTGCCTTGATATGTCTTATCAACATACTCCAAGTTTCACCATCTAAATCATTATAGAAAAAACGTTATAGTAAAAATTTCAAGGTGACCTTTAAAGAACATACCTTAGAACACATCATCATAAGAATTCATCTTCCCTTGGAATTTCTCCCTTCTTCACTTCATCTTCCCTCTAAACTTCACTACCAAGATTGTGCTAAGAGATCACAAGATTGAATGATGAAAATTAGAGGTTATTAATGTGTATTTATACCCTTCCAAGTGCTTCCTTTACTCAACTTTAGGGTCAACCTATAACTTCTTGTTTGCAACACTTTTTAGGGGAAAATTTTATTTTAATTTTAATTTATCTTGTAGGGATGAATTTTCCTTGTACACTTAATTTCATATTTAGTTCATTGTACAATTAGGGCTGGCTTTGGGTACTTCATTCCTTTACTTACTGGGTTTCGTTACCATACTTCTGGGGCTTCTTGACCATAACTTACATGCTCATATTTAAGAAGGCATATCTCTTCAACTGTGAGGAACCACGTGGCATGCCACCTACCGCTAGAAATTGATTGATGAGGAATATAAATCTATGGAGGATTCACATGAATTTTCAATTTCCTTCATTATCATTTTATTCAATCAACTTTGGGCTTCATGACCACACCTCTTGGGCTTCCTGCCATATTTTTAGGGCTTCTTGTAGGATTATTCAAAGCATCTTCCCGTGAGGGCCATTCTTAAAGCTATGCCATAAGGGGACCACTTTGGATACTTCTTCAAATAGAACCATCACTTCTAGGGGATTTTGGACCTGCTTTGGGGCTTCTTCTAGGGTTGACATCAATGACAACCAATTTTACAACAATCTCGCCCTTTGGCATTGATGGAAACACTCATACTTCCCCTGTAACCATTATTCCCCCTATCTTCATGCTTTTGATATTTCTCTCCTACTTTGAAATCAATGGAAAAGGGTAACTCCTGCTGACGATTTTTCTCCTCTTGTCATCTTTGCAGAATGTCATGTGGATCAATGTGGGGATTGTTGTATATGCTTCCTTTCCTCTCTTCTAGGGATTCTTGTCCATTGGTACTTCCTATTATTCTAATCCACTAACATATATTAAAGTTTCTCATGTCAAGGTTCCTTCATCACTTGACTTCAAGTCTTCATGGATTTTCATGTCTTTCACATGATCATTCAACAATCTCCCCTTGACAACATAACTTCTCCTAATGGTTTCTCTTCCCCTATCTTGTTGTGCCTTTGACTGTTTGCATTTCTGTGAATAGATGGTTCCACCTATCAATATGATTCTTTTCTAAGTCATATGATTTACTGAACATTTCTCTTGAGCTCATGCTTTCATCCACTATTATGTGTCTTCTTTGGTTCATGTCAAATATTATCTTCTAGACCTGCCAAATATCTCATGAATTCATCTATGTCCAAGTGTCACAAAACTGTCCATGACTCTGTTACTCAATTGTACACAATGATGACTTATCTTCCACTTTACTATTATGAAGGCTTCTCCAAATCTGATGTAACTGATCACAACATATTCCTACTTTTCAAGTTGAATAAAATATGTCCACTAGTCTTCTCTATCTTCAAATCAAACTCTATAAGTTTGCAACAAGAACACATTCTTGAATATGTAATGAATATATCCCTGCTTGAATACATGATTGAAATCCTCTATACAATCATGAATCTCTGCCTCAAAAAATGTTCTAATAATATACCTCATAACTGCTAGTTGACCTCTTCATACCTGTGTTCCGAAAACTTCTCCTTAATCATCCAATCTATCATGAGACATTTTGTATCTCTGCCATCATACCATTCAGAATCTTCCTTCCCAAAATCTGCAAACCTTTATACTGTCTGAAATATAGTTCTCCAATATATAATAGCTACTACTTAGACTCCCCCTCTTCAATATTCAAATTATTGGGAGTCTCCAAACCAGATTACTTAGAACAATATATAAAGTTGCTATGTTGTGGGGTCATTATTCTAAGTTTTGAAATCTTCCTCTTTACTTGTAGATTGATCATGATCTCACAAATATGAAAATCTTGTGAGTGTGATCTCTGGGAGTTCTTCATTCACCTGTTCTTCTTGTTTTGTTTTCTTCTCCAAAATTTCTTGTACCTGATATCAATGTTTTCCTTCATGGAAGGATTCATCATGCTTCTACAGTTATGAGATATGTGTCCATAGTTATGGAATTTATAACATTCAATATTTTAGGGGGGAACATAAACATATATTGCTTGAACATTTCTTCCATATGCTCTATAATCTACAACTTTATATCTAAAGTTATTACAAGTAAAACAATAACTAGGAAAGAAACTTTGATACCTTGAAGAAAGTGATCATCTATGTGATGCAGTCTTTTTGAATCCATGCCTTATCTGGTCATAATATTCTCTTATGTTGTTTCCTTCACAATGATTGAAGCTTCTTTGATTCCTAGAGGTAGAAGGTATTCTTGGAGATACACCTCTTCTGCACTCATTGCTTTCCATTGTTGATTGTTGATTCCACATTCCTATGATTGGATGATCTTCTTCTTGAATGATCTCCATCACCTGCATATTTTATTTTGAAGGCATGCATTCTTCCTTCTTGATGGGACCTCTGATGACTCCTTAATACCTCTTTTATTCCACTTCATCTTCTATTTTCATGGAGCTTGAACCCTTCTCAATAACATGGCCTTTTCATAACATGGCATTTTCATGTTGAACCCTTCTTGCTTGTCATAATATGGCCTTTTCATGTTGATGATTTCATCCAATATTTTTGTGTTGTTATCAAGGTTCTACCAGCTGTTATTCTTTTGAATTTCCTTTCTTAGTGATACTATTTAAGCTTACAAAGACTCATTTATTTTTTTCTTTTATTCCAACTAAGTTTTGAGTGTTTCTTCAATCACACTTGCTTCTTCCAGCTAAACCTTTAGATTTATGATAATTTGTTGGATTTCTTCAAAAACATTGTTAAGGTTTTGAGAACCCTCCTTTAGATTGATCAATTCCTCCTTGAGGGACTTATTTTTCCTTCTTTCTATTTTTATATCACTCAAAGAACTAATTAGTTATTCCTCAAGATCCACTTCGCCTTCTTCATAATATTCTTCACCATTTTCAAGTTATTTTCTCTGTCTTTCTAGGGAACACAAGATTTTTTCTTCATGATATACCATACCATTTCGAATTTCTTCTTTTGGATCTGTCTAACATGTTGAGATTATTTCTTCTCGTTCTATATAAACATATTCTTTATCTTGATCAACATGTTATGGCTCTGTGATTACAAGAAGATATCTTGTAGAGTAGATATTATGTAGCTTATCCCAAATCTCTTTGGATGATGAGCATTGTCCCACTTTGACTTTCACTGAATCGGATAATCCATCCAAGATGGAATCCATTGCTATTTTGTGGTTCCTTTTTAATTCCTTTTTGGTTGTAGTATTCAGAGGTTTATTTAGAGTGGTGTATTCTGAAACAATTGAGTTCCAAATGTCAAACCCATGTGCTTGTAAAAATACTCTCATCCTTCTGCTTCAGAAAGCATAGTTCTGACCATCAAACAATGGCATTCCATTTTAAATGAAATCCATGATATACCTTCCAGTGGTAATAATGTTACTGAAGGAACCTTCTCTAATACCAATTGTTGGAATATTCACCAATACTAAGAAGGGGGGTGAATCAGTATTGAAAACTTTTTACCTTTTTTAATCAGAACATGTAAACAGTAACTTATCAACAATGTCATTCAACAATGCATAACATCAAACACAATACATAAGAGATTTTTACGTGGAAAACCAAAAAGGAGAAAACCACACAAACCACATAATTCTTTTAATATATATATCTTGAAGATTACATTCACATGAAGCACCAATTTCCAAGATTTACCAGCATCAACTAGAAGTAGACACCAACCCTCTAATTTACAAGCACCAACTTGAAGGAAGATCGAAAGCCCTAATTTACCAGCACCGACTGGAAGGAGGCACCAACCCCTTAGATTTATGAGTACCAACTCAAAGGAAGTGACAAATCCACTGAAAGCACCAACTTGCTGATCGAAGACACCAATCTACCTTAGAAAACATCATCAAAAGACTTCATCTTCCCTTGAAATTTCGTCCACCCTTCTTCACGTCATCATCCCTTTGAAATTCGCTACCAAGCTTATGCTAAGAGATCACAATATTGAATAATGGAAATGAGAGGTTCTTAATGTGTATTTATACCCTTCCAAGAATTTTCTTTGTAACGTCCCCAACCACCAATAGGTCGAAAAACATCACTACAAGACGTCTCTCTTAGCTCTGATACCAATTTGTAATGACATCGACCACTGACCCCTACCGGGTAATGCTACCCAAACAACCTTAACCTTTCCTTTCCTGCTCTGATACCAATTTGTTTTAACACCCCCGACCACCCATGCCGCGCCATGCTATCTCGTAGAAATAACAATTATCATCTAACTATAATTAAAACCATAGACAAACAACATATTATGCTAATACACAGACTGATGCAGAAATAATAGTAAAAGTATACATGTAGTAATTCAGACAAAACCATAGATGTAACAACATATATAAATACATAGCAGGTGAATGAACAGGGAATGAATACTTATATTTTAATTGAGAACCACCAACTGCATGCAGACCTTCCATGAACCTCCCAGCCATAGACCACGTTACTCATCACATTCAACAATGGGTCACCCTCGAGCTGGGACTAAAATCCACCGGGCAAGGGAATCCTGGGATAGGATGAAGTTACAGGAAACTGCATAGTGCAACTAGAAGGATTCTCTCTAGGATCCTTCTTACACCCAATATTCACAGACTCTCATTCCACACATGCTTGTTCCACCCCAGGAATATGCAACTTCACTGTTCCATAGTCCATTGACTACTCCACTTCCCTTTCGAGGTCTCAGCAACAAGCCATATCAAGAATTCTCAGAGCTCCGTAGTTGGTGCTGGAATCTCTCTAGAAGAAAATCACTTCCCAACAAACTCTCTCACCTGGAGAGACATGCTCACAGGCATGACAACCTGCCTCTTCAACCACGAGCCTGACAAACTGCTTCTTCAACCATGGGCCTGGCAACCCGCTTCTTCAACCAACTTCCACTCAATTTCCAGCAAGGTGAGGACAACAAAAAAGATCAATATAACTCAAGGAATGACATCAACCACAATTCAATAAGGCAAAACATGGTTTTGGCAAGTACAGATATGTTGGTCTTCACAGGGAAACACAAGTCATCTTCACAGGTTACTGGTTTTAGAGGTGCATGAAATATGCAACGGTCGACGATGGAGGCCAAGCGATTTAGGCGAAGGATGGGAGAATTGAAAGCAAACCCCCCCAACAAGCTTACTTTCCAGCTTAAAATTCATGTGCCTGAGCTGACACATGTTGCCCATGAAGCATGTTCCTTTCCATTTGGAAGTCACCCTCCTCCCAAAGGAACTTAGGATAAAAACATATCCTTCTAATCATCTTTTGGAATAATAATAAATTATTATTCTCTTTGAATTAAGCCCTTAATATTATCCCCTCTTTCCAACCTCTCATCCCCCTCTCCCTTACCATGCCTAGTAGATCTTTGTCCCCCATCACTCTTTCTTCGTGGTCGATCTACACACAACGATGTATAAATTTTATTAATGATCTACATAATTACATATACAAAAATCAGGCTTATGGACTTTAACACCTAGCCTCTCTGGCCTAATAACACATAATCCTACCATCTTATCAACACTTGGCTCACTAGCCTACAAACATCAGTACATTTCACAGGGGCTTGGCCTGGGATTATTACAATCCCCTCCCCTTATTTTTTCACTATCCTCAGTGCAATATATTTACACAACATCAACAAGATTTTCAAAATCTTAAAAAAGATGCAGGTATTTTTCCCGCATAACATCCTCATGCTCCCACGTCACATCCTCAGGACCGTACCAGGTCCACTAGACCTTTACAAGCCCTATGGCTTGATTCTGTAGTTGTTTCCTCTTCCGGTCCAATATGCACACCAGATGCACCTGTAAGACACCTTCTTGTTCCACCTGAATCACATTCCAATCAATCACATGATTAGGATTAGGTATATATTTCTTAAGCAATGAAACATGAAACACATTATGTATAGTCATGGATGCAGGCAATTCAAGCATATATGCAATTGGTCCAATCCTTTCTAGGATTTCAAATGGCCCACAATATTTGGCTGCCAACATGGAACAGTTTCCCAACTTCAGGGAACTTCTGTTGACTTTCACTTTCAAGAAAACATGATCACCCACTTTAAACTCCTTGTGGGTTTGGTTCTTATCAGCATAACGTTTCTTCTTGTCTTGGAAGCCTTCAAATTATGCTTAATATTCAACATTTTCTCTTCCATTTCCTTGAGAAACTATGGCCCAACCACTGCCCTATCAACTGGTTTATCCCATCTTACTTGGGTGTCTCACTTTCTACCATAAAGTACTTCAAACGGGCTCATCTTCAGTGAAGCTTGATACCCATTGTTGTAGGAAAAATCTACTAAGTGTAGGTACTCTTCCCATTTAGATGGTTTGTCCATCACATACATCCTTAGCATGTCCTATATCACTTGGTTCAACCTTTCTGTTTTTCCATTAGACTTGGGATGATAGGCTGTGCTGAAGTTCAAATTTGTTCTGAACCCTTTGAATAAACCTCTCCAAAAATTTGAGGTAAATTTTGGGTCTCTGTTAGACACAATTCTCTTGGGAATACCATGCAGTCGTTCTACTTCCTTCATATATATATCAACAACATTAGTTTCCTTGTGAGTAGTCTTCAATGGAATAAAATGGGTAGATTTCGTAAGCTTATCCACCACCACCATGATGGAATCATGTTGCTTATTTATTCTGGTTAATCATGTGATGAAATCCATTGTCACTACTTCCCACTTCCACTTAGGAATGGGTAAAGGTTGTAGCAACCCTGCTGGATGCCTATGCTCAACTTTGACCTTATGGCACTCCATACATCTGGAAATGTATTCTACAATTTCCTTCTTCATACCTGGCCAAAAGTAATGGCTCTTGACTGCTGCCACTGTTTTTTGATATCCAGGGTGCCCAACATAAGGCACATTATTCATTTCTTTCAATATCATAATTCTCAATTTCTGGAAATTAGGTACATAATTATTATTTTTTGTACATGAGTGTTCCATCAACTTCCAATTTATAATCTTCCACTTTCTGTAGCATCTTACCTTGTTGTATCTTTGTCACCAATTCCATGTACTGCAAATCTTCATTTGCAGCTTCCAAAAGTCTTCCTTTAACATCAGTTTGATACATGCTAATGGTCATAGCATGTAGTTCATACACTCTTCTGCTGAGTGCATCAACCACTTTGTTCTCCTTTCCTTTGATATGATCGATATAAAATTCATACTCACAAAGGAATTCCAACCACTTGCTCTGCCTAGCATTTAAGGTTGGCTGATCAAACAAATACTTCAGAATGTTATGGTCTGTCCTCAGTTCAAACCTCTTTCCCATGAGGTAATGTCTCCATTTATTTAGAGTGTGTACAATGGACGCCAACTCCAAATCATGAGTTGCATAGTGTTACGAGGAAAATCTCTCTATGTCTAGGGTGAACCACAACAGACAGGTATGACTACAGAAATCAACTCAATTCCAGCATATGCTATATAAACTAATGTGCAAGAGGAGTAAGAAAGAGGCCTACCTCATCCAAACGTTTGATGATGTCCACCATTGAGCACTTCGACCCAAAGCTTTATACCTGCAACAAGTTCTCAACAAAAAAGCAGAACAACCATATAGTGATAATATAATAGGTTAGCACATTAGATAGAATAATCCATCAATATACAAAACAAGCATGCCCATGGATCATAACACATATTTTCAATATATCAATTGGAAGGGAAAGGAGTATTTCTATTAATAAATGATCAATAGAAGTGAAACATTACAGACTTTTGTTTCCGCACGGTTCAGAACCAAGAAACTGAGTTCCTTCCAACTGGGCCTCCACCACTTCAATCCTCCATCAAAGGCAAGATCATATAAGGGAGACAAAGAGGTTCTCCATCATTAATGGAAGAGCTTTGGGGCTGAACACTATGTTCAAACTTAAAGGACAAAGGGATGCAAAATCAATAATGAAGTAATAATTTCTCTAGAGTAACTTTGCTCTCAAAGTTGAATTCTCCCCTTGTTCCATAGCTTGGAATTGGCTTCTTTATAGCCTTCAAAATGCAATTGAAGGGCCGAGTCAGAACATTTATAGTATATGGAAGGCCAAGGACCAGAGATCTCTTTTTGTGACATGGAAAACCGACATTTAATTTTTATTTTCTGGCACAAGTCCCGATGTACATGGGTTGTAGTGGAGTAGCAAGTGTATACTCTTGTTGTATAGCTTGCAAGGTGCGTACAAGTAGAAAAATATTTATTTTTGTCTCTGGATTCATCAATCAGGGAAAGTAAGTTTGCATAGGGAAATTGAATAAGGCACTCTTTGCAACATTGCATAGGGTGAGGCAAATCTTTCTCTAACACATAGTTATTTTCATGATCCTTCAGCTTTCTGGATTCATAACATACCACAAATCCATTCTAACTGAGGATTCCACCCAGTCCTTCTTTGCATGCATATGTACACACTACAAAATCTTCATTCAGATCTGCAATCCTCAGGATTGGAGCACTGGTTAACAACTGCTTCAATTGCTGGAAGCTTCTCTCACATTCTTCTGTCCATTGAAATTTCTTCTCCTTCCTTTGCAAGGAAGTGATGGGGTGAGATATCCTTGAGAACCTTGCAATGAAACTTCTGTAGTAGACATCTAGACCCATAAATGATCTAACTTATGCACATTCTTTAGCGTTGACCATTCTTTGATGGCTTCTATCTTCTTAGGATCCACGACTATCCCATCTTTTGAAATGATATGTCTCAAATAATGGATCTGCTTTTGATAAAATGAGCACTTGCTCAATTTGGCATACAGTTGGTTCTCTCTTAGCACCTGAAAAACCATCCTCATATGATTTTCATGCTCTTCCTCCGACTTGGAATACACCAGGATGCCATCCAAAAATACTATGAAAAACTTGTCTATATATTCCCTAAATACACCATTCATTAGGCACATGAAAACAACGGGTGCATTTGATAACCCAAATGGTACCATTGTGAATTCATAATGACCATACCTTGTTCTGAAGGTGATATTGTTGATGTATTCATCCTTTATCCTTACCTAGTGGTACCCTGACCTGAGATCTATTTTTGAAAATATATTGGCATCCTTCAACTGATCAAAGAGATCATCGATCCTTGGCAAGGGATACTTGTTCTTAATAGTCACTTTGTTCAACTTTCTGAAATCGATGCACAATATCAATGTCCCATCTTTATTTTTCACAAACAAGATTGGGGCACCCCAAGGTGACACACTTGAGCATATATACCCCTTCTTTAGAAGTTCTTAAAGCTATAATTGCAGTTCTTTCATCTTTGGTGTACTCATTCTGTAAGGATTGTTTGACACTGGAGCCGCTCCAGTCATCAAGTTTATAGAGAAATCAATATCTCTCTTTGGGGGTAGTCCTGGAACCTCCTTGAATACATATACAAAATATCCCAGGACTGCATGGTCTTCAATAATTGACACCTTATCCTTAGGTGCTTTCTCCATATGGGATGCAAATATTTGACAACCCTTCCTGTAGCACTTTTTCAACTGCATTGCTGAGATTTATCTAATAGTCACTGCCCTTGGGATTCCCTGCACTTTCCTTGGGTTTCCTTCCTCATCCAGGTAAGTGAATGCATTTTTATGACAATCTAATATGGCATGGTTCTAGTCCAACCAATCCATCCCAATTAGACAGTCATAGGAACCTAAAGGTAAGATGTTCAATTCAACCCTTGTACTCACTCTGTTCATGTCCATTGGACAAGACTTAACCAACTCAATGACTTTTCATTTGGCTCCTATAACTAGCTGCACTAACCAATATTTTCCAAGCTTGTTTCTTGGCAAATGCAAACTTTCCACCATCTTGGGATCTATATAACTATGACTAGCCCCTGAATCAATTAAAATAGTAAAGGCATGGTTATTGATCATACCTTCAACTTCAATCATGTGTTATTGAAACTCAACTTTCTTGTTGTCCAGGGCTGCATAGATCCTTGGTATTCTAATACCCATGTACTCCACTGTTTATGCTTGCTGAACATTGTGGACAACTCTCATTTTTCTATTTTTGTGGGGAAAATATCTATACTTGTGGTCTCCATGACAACCCCAACATTGAATGGGCGTCTGCCTTGGCCTTTGTCCCCCTACCTTAGCCATTCTCTTCTCTCTAAAAGATGGTTTTCCTTGAGGACTGTTTCTGAAAAAGGATGGCTTAGATCTCTTCTTCCTCTGATCCATATTGAACTTCTTCTTGTCATCCCAAACCTTCCAGAAAGTGGGCTTTTCTCTTTGCTGCTCATATAAGAATTTTTATCTCCTTATAGTTTATTCCATAGTCTTAGGATCATCATACTAGATCTTGTGACTGATGGAAGGTAGCAGTCCACTGAAGTAACTTTTAATTTTTACAGTCTCATGCTTGATGAAAGGAATGTACTTCAACGGCTCTAGGAATCTCCTTTCATACTCATCAATGGACATGCTACCCAGATTGAGTTCAAAGAACACTTTCATCTTTCTGTCATAGTATCTCTTAGTCAAGTATTTATTTTCAAAGTGTTTCTTGAATTCATTCCAAGTAACATTTTTCTCTTTAATGTGTTGCACCTACACAAGTTGATCCCACCACATGGATGCCTTTTCTTTCAGTTGATACATTACAATTATCCCTTCTGCATGAGAGGAGTAATTCTGCAGTTGGAAATATTTCCTCATGCCAAGGAGCCATGTCTTAGCATCTTCCTCCTTCTAGTGCTCTCCATCAAATGTAGGAGGTTTAATCTTGTTCATTTCTCCCTTTAGTTCATCCACTCCATATCTCCTATGCTTTCTGGTAGAATATGGGCTTGAACTACTGTGTTCCCTCCTCTTAGAGTTCCCTTGGGAGTGATATGGTGTCTGCCAACACTCCTTGATTTCCTCTTTTCATCAGGAGACCCATGACTGCATGATTTACTAGAGTCACTGTCCTTATCCAATTTATTTTCTATCCTTTCTAGGATCTATATCAACTTTCTATTGAATTCTCCCTGTTGATCCCTGGCTTTCATGAACTTTATGTTATCTTCTCGGTGAGTTTGGACATCTTTCTGCAATCTTTCAATGATTTTCATCATGTTTTCCTCCTTATCTATCTCTTCTCCATGCCCATTGGATTTTGATCCTTCAACTACCAAATGGACATCCATTCCTCTAGCTTCATTATTTGAACTGGAAGCATTATGTGCCTCCTCCATTTCTTTGCACTAAGCAAAAATTAGGTTTAGTTCTGACAATCGTTAACTCTGCAAACACAATGTGCAATCAACCAAAATTTTTTAGGCCATCAGTCCTTAACAAATTCCACAGTATTCATAAACCAATATGATTCAAGAAAACTTTCAGATTTCATTCTGTGATTCTCGAGTAATCAAGAATCCTCGCAGATATTTTCTTTCTGATCTCTACTCTGTTCTGCAATAATTTTTCGAGCACTAGCCCCTTTCTCTTATCCCCCAACCCATGTGACCACAGGTTGTGGCCAAGTGCTAGGTCAATAGGTGCTTATTCAGGACTTCAAGCCTCTTGCTTCAGAATTTTTCAAAGCACATCCCAAAAATTCTCTCAGAGTTCCGGATTGAGGAACTTGTGAAGTAGGGTAGATGATCAGGGGATCAATTTTTTCTCAATTTTTCAAAGTTCTCAGAATGCGACAAAAATAGTGCCATTGCGTCTGTCTCGTCTTCCTTATTTCAGCGGTATATTTACTTTGTCAAATGGACACCGTATGGAGAAGATATCGCGATCTGTTCGTCAAGCCAAACAGGCAAAAATTTGATGCTGACTGTACCTGTCCGTAAAGTCTGTACGGTCTGACATGGCAGGACCGTACAGTCCGTACGATGACCGTACAGTGGTGACGTGGTAGGTGTTGATTGGTTGGCATCTGTCGAATCAGATGTCGACATGTGGTGTTTTTTCTGAGCAATGGATGGGTGCCACGTGGCCCAATCAAGGGCTACCACGTGGCACCCCGGGTTTGGCTATTTGGTTGTATAAAATTTTGTGGGAGTCCATAGGGTTCGACCCCCGGACCTCCCCCACTATGTAAAGACTTCACAACCCTCCGCTAACCACCATGCCGACCTTTGTTCCTTGTTTTATATATCAACGCACATACATTTAAAGTTGAGTGTTGTGTTAAACGGAAAGGGGGCGGGCCGGGGCTTAGCCCCGACCCGTGGTTTCATTGTATCATTGCATCTGACCATAGTATATTACATTGGCCTGACCATTTGTCACGGGTTATGACATGTAACCACAGTAACACATATGACCCGTGGGTTTTGATATATGGCGCAGGGTTTTTATATGCGGAGTTGCATTGTAACGGGCCCTGCCCGCGGTCACACAATATTGCCATGTGACCCTAACTTGGCGCGCGGAACACGGTTTGAAATGGTTTAACCGCTTTTGTCCAGCGCGAGGTCATATGCTCTCATACGCCCAGGTGCCGAGGCGGTTAGGGGCTGGCGCGTCCTTAATTGTCCTACGGTTTTCACCGTTGGCGCGGTTGTGTCCGGTGCTGGGTTTTTGTGCTTAAATGAGCGTGTGAACCAGGTTCAAGGAAGGATGGTGCGAATTGTAGAACCAGAGACAACAAGCTTGAAGAAGGAGACTTCCAGGAGGCCTATCTTTCTCATTTTTCGACTGATTGAGGTGCCGAAAGAGCCCAAACAGGGGTTTTGGGACACTGGGAAGCCATTGGAGAAGTCGGTTTGTTAGTTTGAGCATTGTAAGACATGTTTTTGAGAACTTTTGAGCAATTAATAATAATAAACCATTGGAAGCTGGACCAGGAGATGTAGCCCATAAGAGGGGTGAACTCCTTTATCAAATTGATGTGTTTATGTGCTTATGTTCAATCATTATGCTGTTGTCTATGTGTAATTTGCATAAGTAATCCTTTAATTTATGTGTTGCAAACTGATCCATTTGCTTTAAACACATAACATTTCACTTGCAATAAATTTTCAAGTTTTTCAAGTC
>SNQJ01S0002437.1:202583-212860 GCA_010110895.2 Picea sitchensis | reverse complement strand
GACATTCTAGAGAGAGTTATTTCGATTGGTGGGGACAAAGCTGAAACCTGACACTAGCTATCACCCTCAGACAGATGGGCATACCAAGATTGTCAACAAGTGGGTTGAAGGATATTTGAGGAACTATGTAGGTGGACAACAGAGAAGATGGGTTAAGTGGATACATATAGGAGAGCATTGCTACAACACCACTTTCCACATGTCCATTGGTATGACATGCTTCCGAGCATTATACAGATATGATGCTCCCACTTTGGTAGACTTGGTTTTCGGGGAGAGCAGAGCTCCCAAGGCCAAGGATTGGATCATAGAGAGTCAGGAGATTCTCAAGTTGCTGAAAGAGAACCTGCAGACGACACAGAACTGATAGAAGATGAGTGCGGATAGGCACAGGATAGAGCGTAGCTTTGAGGTTGTGGATTTGGTTTTCTTGAGACTCCAACCTTACAGATAGTCATCTTTGAAGAAGAGTGGGGCCGAGAAGCTCAATCCCAAATTCTATGGCCCTTATAGGATCATGCGCCGAGTAGGCAAGGTTTCTTATGAGTTAGAGCTTCCAGAGGGAAGCAATATTCATAACGTGTTCCACGTATCTTTCCTAAAAAAGGAAGTGGGACATATCATTAGCACATCAGAGGAGCTTCACCCATTGGATGAGGAGGGACATTTGGAGCTGGTTCTAGAGGAGGTGTTGGAATTCCGAGAGAGGAAACTGAGGAGCAGGGTCATCAGAGAGTGTTTGATCATATGGAGAGGGCTTCCAGTAGAGGACGGTACTTGAGAGAGCGAGCAGGTGTTGCAACACCTTGGAATGGTATTGATTGAGGACAAGAAATTTCGGGAAGGGAGGACCATAATGTCCCTTTCCAAATAGGAGCTCTAGAGAGGAGTCTTAATGGTCTAAACCGCCCCGTTAGACTATAGCCAGGGCTAGAAAAGGGGTAAAAAAGGTTACTAGAGGTCACTCCAGTCACATGTGTTATATTCAGAAAGTGACATTGAGCTAAAAAGGGTTAAAAGCGCTTTTAAGTCATTATGAGCTAAAAATAGAAGTCAACAATGAATTAAGGTTTCAACAGTGATTTAGGGTTTTGGAAGTCAACATTGAATTAGGGTTTCAATAATGATTTAGGGTTTTTGGAAAGTTATAAAGGAAGGGTTAGCGACCGAATTCATTATTATGCATATTATGACTTGTCATTGAGGAGAGAGGTGCATCTTAGGAGAGATAGTTCAGTGGATTCCAAGAGGAAGACACCAGTTGGCTAATTTTGGTGTTGAGAGACACACCCTAGTCACCGGGAAGATCACACAGGTCTTCCATCATCCTTCAACAATAGTTACTCAATGTTCAACATTAAGGGCACATTCATCCAGAGGGAGGGCGTAACTTCTGGGAGGTTTAGTGGTCGACTTGTCCCATCCAAGGAGAATTCTGAGATTTACCTCTGACCCATTTGAGAGGAAGGCAAGGCGCATATTTTTCCTAGTTCCTCGCCAGATTTTGATGGAGGAATCATCTGGGGCACATTTTCCAGACTTGGGAGTGCGACACTTTTGGCGGATATATTCAAGGTTCCCGAGCGAGCATCAAGCCATATTCAGGGAAACCCCTCTGACCCATTTCCCAGTAGACCAAGGTGATCATTTTGAGACACATCTTGTCTGATTCCAACGGTGGAATCACTAGGGCACATTTTTCAAAAGAAAGAGGGGCGCATTCCCCCTAGGGGGATCCATCCGGGGTCCAAACCCACCAACAGAGGGGTCTGACAGTTACCAGTACTGAGGACTAGGGCAGGGCGCATCATTTGGGATAGTTTCCAGGCCATTCCGAGAGGTATAGATCCCAAGGCAAAATTTCCAGGCTTCCAACAGTTACCGTACGAGCTGCCATAGTTCCAGTGCATCCATTGATCCCACAATGCTCACATATTTTGGGTATTATCTTTTGTTGTTCATTTATATTCCATCTAATATCCTTTTGTCTTTTGATCTAGCCGAGTGTTGTCATTTTTTTCATCCACATTCGGCCTTTGTAATCTGCAGAGATATCATAATATAAACTTTGCAGCCCTTTATCGCATTTATTATTTGTATGACCATTTGTATGCTGTAAACGATTGATCCTACACACACATTAACAACGTTTCCTAGATTATCCAAGTCAGGAACATTACAAACCCCACAAAAGAGGAAAATTAATCCGAAGAAACCTCTAGCAAGGAAGAAAATGTGTGCCAATAAGCCACAGTTGGAAGCCACTCTCACTGAGGACGACATTAGTCTGGTCTTCGGAGCTATGGAGGACACCTATGAAGACATGTTGTAGAGATACGAAGAGAAATAGGAAGAGTTATATGAAAATATTGAGAGGGAGTTGAAGGAAGTGCAAAAGGTTGTTTGCTTGGTCCGTGCAGTGCCTACTGCGTCGTTTGTGCCTTCCTCATCACAGACCGCAAACTTGGAGGAACAACCAACTCCATAGGGTGAACCAGGGATTTGGATAAGACTCCCCTAGTATAGTATCAAGTTTCCCACCCCCACACCACTACGGGCTAGCCGCAACTTGGATGTTGAGGTTAACCTTAAAGGAGTACCTCCAGAATAGGTCAATGTATTGGAGGTAGGTTTGAAGGAATACAGAAGGGAACAAAGAGAAATGATTGTTGAAAGAGAAGCCCAACTAAGAAGGCTTGTTGATGAAGCAGAAGCTCAGTTCCAAAGAGCTCGGGAAGAGAAGGAGAAGGATACATAAGCCTTGCAAAAATAAAAAGACGAAGTCATAGTATAGTTATGAGCAGCGTAGGACAATGTAGCTGCCTATGAAAGCGAGAAAGCAGAGATTCAGGAGGAAAAGAGAGTTGGTGAACCCCTTCTACAGAAGGAAAGAGAGAAGTTTCTCGCAGAGCAGGCCGTGGTCAAAGAAGCAGTAAGAAAATTTTGTCTCTCTATGTCAAGCTTAGTATAGGAGGAGTAGGATCTTGTCGAAGCTCAAGTAGAGAAGCTTGTATATACCCTCTAGCAGTTTCAGGCTAGGATAACTGAACTAGAGGCCCGAATAGTACCGAGCACCCTGCAGTAGGTGCATGAGTAGAAAGAGGAGTCCACCAAAAACACAATAGCATGTATAAGATCACTCGCCTTGGCATGTAAACAGTTGAGTGACAGAAGCACCCAGACATATGAACGCATCCCCAAGGATCCAGAGTTAAAGACGCTAGAGGCTCAGTTACAGGAGGTGCAACATCAAACATTTTCATTGTAGGCGTAGATGAAGAAGCTCACAGCAGTGGAAAGGATGAAGAGATCCCAGGAGCAATGCACAATACAACAATAGATCACCACCCTCTAGGGTAAGGTGACAGAAATAACATAGAAGTTACAACCTGCGTAGGATGAATCTTGCAAGGTGTTTGAGGAGATCGATGGCTAGGGTTCACAGTTAGATAAAATACTTTAAACAGTAGAACAATACTTGGAAGGGTCTGTTACAAAGAAGACAATCCAAGAGCTCGCTGAGCAGGAGCCTCAAGCGAGGCAACAAGTCGAAGCAACTTGAGTTAAGCTTGAGGATTTTGAAGCAACATTTTCCAGACCTGAGTGACTCAGGACAAGTCACAGGTGAGTGTTGAGGGATCGTTGGCCCTCGACCAAGTTTTGGGGAAACTTTGGTCAATTTTGGAGGTTTTGGCCCACTTTTGGACTTCGACACGTTGGTCGAAGTAGGAGTGCCCAAGTAGAGCTGAGATCGCGGATCTCACCTACTTTGAGGCTTATGTGGACCCAGTAAGGGGTCCTCTAGGGTTTTCTAACGGGTTTATGGGATGTCGGCCCATGGGTTTTCCCCATGTTTAGGCCTTATTGTAAGGGTTTGTAAAGTATAAATAAAGAGGAATGTAGCGTAGAAGAAGTAGTTTTGTGTGACAAAGTAGCTCTGTGAGAAGGAATGTTAGTGGTCGAGGATTTTTGCTCGATTGTGAATGTGCTTAGTGGTTGTGATGCTCAGTGTGGAGTTGGTGCTAAGTGTTGTGATAAGATATTGTGGCTCTGTGCATTTGACCTATTTTTGGAGGGTAAAGAAGGAGGATCTAATGCTTAGTGCGTAGATCTCCTGTCTTGTGCGAAGTTCGACTCTATGTCTTAATGCACATGAGTAACTAGATGTAAGATTTTGGCGAATAATAAAGAGGCGAAGCGGTTTGTGGACATAGCCCCACCCTGGGGTGAACCACGTATCTCTGGCGTTTCATGGTTTGCTTTGTGTAGTGTTATTTATGTTATGCATTTTCTTAGTGCTTTGATTATGATGTGTAATGAATATATTTTTTTTTTCTTAAGTATTTTACTCATGTTAAAGGGTAAATGAATGATAGACTTAACTCACAGTGCTAAGTGCTAAGTGCTCAGGGTGCATAATCACTTGTTGTTAATGCGCTTTTCTGTCTTTGATTATGCTCTGCGGTGTTAATTATGTTAATAAATTAATGCATGTTCACTTCCTAAGTGTTAAAATAATATTCTGCGAAGTGATCTTATCACAGAATCGTGTCCCAACCTGGTTACAGAGACCCACGTCCTATAACCCCTTTGCTTCTACCTCGGGTGAGACTTCACCTGCTTCGCAGGTGTTTATGAAAGGGTCGGTTGTCGGGGTTTTGTTGGTTCTTTGTTATTAATAATTTGAATAGAAAATTGTACAGGATACCCGAGGTAGTCCCACCTAGTGTTATTTCCTTGATATCTCCCAAGCAATGCAGGAAGGTCATTTCTCAGAATAGGAATTTTTTCTTCTTCATGATTCGCTCTCAACGTGAACGAAAGGTTGAAGCCACATCCATGGCCTCTACGACTGACCTCTCCACATAGAAGAAGCAAGTGGATAAAGTCATGGAAGAATACAAAGACATATTCTCATCACCTACTAGAGTACCTCTACATTGTCAGGTCAAGTATCCCATTGATCTGACCCCCGATGCGCCACTCTCAAATGAGTCAGTCTGTCGTCACTCTCTACTAGAAAATGAGGAGATCAAGTGTTAGATCCAAGAAATGCTTCACAAGGGGAACATCTGACCCAGATCATCACCTTATGGAAGCCCAATCGTGTTGGTGCAGAAGAAATATGAGACCTGGCGACTCTACATTGATTATCGGCCCCTAAAAAATATCAGAGTTAGGAACTGGTACCCAATACCCCGAATCAATTATCTCCTTGATCAACTCAAGGGGGACAAATAATTCAGTAAAATTAATCTGAAGTCTGGCTACCACCAGGTCCCAATAGAATAGACATATGTATGGAAAACCGCCTTCAAGTTAAATGAAGGTCTTTTTGAATGGTTGGTCATGCCCTTTGGTTTGATGGATGCCCCAACAATTTTCATGAGGTTGATGGAATATATCATGAGGCCTTTCACTAATTATTTTGTGGTGGTGTATCTAGATGACATCCTCATCTTCAACAAGACTTGGGGAAAACACTTGTAGCATATTCAACAGGTTATGCACACTTTGTGGCAACACAAGCTATATGCCAACTTACAAAAATGCTCCTTCGACGTGGATAGGGTCCAATACCTAGGCTACATTGTTGATGCACATGGTGTGCATGTTGATCCAGCCAAGATCCAAGTCATCTGTGACTGGCCTACCCCAACCTCACTCACTGAGCTCCAGAGATTCTTAGTCCTTGCTAATTTCTATCGTAGGTTCGTGTTGGGATTCTCCCATATTGCATGAGCCCTCAGTCAAATAATCAGAGGTGGTGGTAAGGGAAAATTTAAGTGGGGCCTGTCCCAAAAAAAATAAATTGATGACCTGAAGAAGAGCTTGCATTCAACACAATTTCTCTCGTTACCTGACCTACAACAACCCTTTGAGATTGAGACAGATGCTTTAGACTATGCTGTGGGTGCATTCCTCACTTAGCATGACCACCCCGTGGCCTATCATAGTGAGACACTATCAGATATTACCCTTAAGTACCCTACTTACGAAAAAGAAATGTACTCCATTTTTCAAGCCTACCACTAGTGGAGGCATTACATTCTTGGGAATGAGATAATCATCCACACTGATCATAAGCCGCTACAGTTCATGCAGACAAAAGGAAAATTACAGAATGACCACCATTAGAAGTGGTCCACATATTTGCAGCAGTTCCACCTCAACATCAAGTATAAAACAGGAAGTACCAACTGAGGCTCTTATTTCCTTAGTCGACCTCCAGTCGTGGCACTCACCACAATTCTAGACTCTTGCGGCCATGAGACCTCTGAGTGGCGCCACCTCTATGAGACAGATCCCAACTTGCCAACACTTACCAGATGTTGGGCGCCAACACAACTATCGATAATTTCCATATTCAAGATGGAATATTGTGCCATCCAATCCATCTCTACGTTCCATCAAGCGAGCGAGCGAAGCTAATTTGGGAAGACCACTACAATCGGGTGGGAGGAAACTTTGGCATGGAAAATACAATGGCAGTGTTGCAACAACATTTATACTCGCTGAAACGATGACACAATGTTAGCAAGTATATCCAGTCCTACTCTGCCTGAGATATTTCCAAACTAGCCATCAAGAAACAAGGCTTGTACACTTCTTTTCATACTCCTGACATGACTTGTGAATCCATCTCAATGGATTGCATGTTAGGCCTCCCTTCCACCAGGTGGGGAAATGATTGTGTTTTTGTGGTTGTTGATCACTTTTCCAAGATGGTGATTTTGGCCGCCTGCAAGAAGAGCATCATAGTGCAAGACACTACCAAGCTTTTCTTTGAAATAGTGTGGGTACACTTTGGGATCCCACAAACCATTATCTGAAATCAAGACAGTCAGTTCGTCAACACATTTTGGTCAAGCCTCTGGTCATTGCTAGACACCAAGCTCACCAAGTCCACTTCCTTCCACCTGCAGACTAATGGCCAAACCAAGGTCATCAACCAGATGATTCTGCACATCCTACACATGTAAAATTCTAAGAACCCTCCACCTAGGATGAGAGTCTTCCCTATGTTCAACACAACTACAACAGAGCCATACATAGCTCAACCAACCACAACCCCTTTTAATTGGGGTTTGGATTTAAACCATTGGGTCCCATGGATGTTGTACCACCCCTTTCAACCACCTAGGACTACTCGTCGCATGCTCCAATTGCAGCTGACAAAGCCACCCAGTTCATTGAGTGTATCCAACACTTTCTCCAACAAGTTCAGTTTATTTGACAGAAGTCCAATTCCAAGTACAAGCAACACCATGATCAACACGAGGTGCCACATCAGTTTTGAGTGGGAGACAAATTTTGGATGCACTTGCAGAAAGAACACCTTACAAGAACTCATCGGAAGCTTTGTCCACTCCATTATGGGCCTTACACCATTACAAAGGTTGTGGGTGGCAATGGTTTTGAGCTCAACCTGCCCCCCTTCTTTGGCTTGCACCCAATGTTCAATGTGGATATCTTTCGACCTTATTTTCCACCATTATTGGACACCTCGGAGATAGAAAAATAGTTGACACCAACATATCTCAACCCTGAATACATGGAATAGTAATCCACTGATCATATCGTGGACACACAATTCAAGGGAACTCGCCAGTAGAGGATCCAACTTTATTGGTTGTCAAAGCAGATTAACTCCTGCACCAAGGCAAGCGGCTCACCTGGGGCCAAATTGATCAGAAATTTCCTCATCTGATGGGGGAACTCAACGCAATGAAGACCATTTCTTCCTAAGGATGGAGGATTTATCTAGGTGGATATCGGTGGACACCCACCATTTCCAGTTGGCTCCAAACAACTTTCTAGCAATTTTGGCAATTTACTATTTTTAACAATTTTTAACTTCTGGGGCTAGTTTGAGGGCCTAAATGACATTTTTTCACGATAGGGAAACTTAATTATAGCCAAAGTCTTTGATTGAGCCCCCTAAATAAATCTCTTCATAAATACCTTTTCAACGAGATATTTTGCGCCCTAAACGAAGATCGTATGCAAAAGTTACAACCCCGACAAGTTAATGTACTAACTTACCCCAATGGGGCCCACATGACTTTTGGCGCTTCATTTCCTAGGGTTATGTTTTTGGATGTATAGGGTTTTGGAATTCATCTTTGTTGTAAAAATGAATTCATAGCCTCATTGTACTCATCTTCTTGCGAATGAGCGTAGCTGTCACATCTCTTCTCAGAGATAAGATGCCACAATTCTAGCAAGCTTGTTTTCAGTCCGCATTTTACAGTTTTCATCATATTTCTTATTTAATAGAAGTCAAGTTTTACTGTATCTCTATTATTTTTCATTGTTTCTCCGTGTTAAAATTATAAATCTGTGGTTTCATTTTGTTCTACTCATAAATCCGGATCACTTTGACTAGTAAACTTCTTCTAGGAGTTTCTAGAATAAATTGACTTATTTGACCTTCTAGGGGCTTCTAGATAACTCATGAGGATTCTCCAACTTCACAAAGCCATAAATCTCTAACCGTGAGGAGTTATGTGACATTCCAAATATCACTGGAAATGGCACAACATGTGTTATCCAGCTAGAATAGTCTTACCTGCATATACATTATTCTTCATGCCTTTATACCTCAAACAAACTTGGGTTCCTTACCCATACCTCTGGAGCTACCATAATGTGCTACCAAATGTACTCAAGGGTTGACATCGATCTACAATATCACAATATCACTCTCCAAGGGTTGACATAAATGGAAACCAACTATCCAAATGTCCAACAATCTACACCAACTATCTAACAATCTCCCCCTTTGGCATTGATGGAAACACCAACATTGATGGAAACACTTAGTCATGACAACACTCATACTCATACTTCTCATAAATGTTTCTATCGCTCCCACTTTCACATCAATGGAAAATGGTATCTCTCCTCAAGGCTGCTTCCCCTTACTGAACTCTCCTTGGGGTTGCTCCCCTTGTCTGCACTATGCTTTGGGGATGCTCCCCCTATCTTCATACCTATGATTACTTTATCTCTCCCTTTGACAAGGATTAATATCGATATGATATTGTACCTACTCTAAAAAATCATGGTTAAGAAAATAACTCCCCTTGTGGGTATGACTCCCCCTATATTCTTCGCAATATGTCGTGTAATCATTGTGAACAATATGTTATCATTGCAATTTGCTTCTACTACGGATGTTGTTTCTATACCAAAATATTGATCAAATGCTCAACAATATTGTATCAATAATACCATGATCTGCTATTCCTATGATGATCCTTAGACTTGTCCATGTATCATACATGCATCAACCTATTCCTCAACCTATTGTAATTATTTTCCATTGGTTCTTCCTTGAGTAATCAACTGACATATATAAAAATAATTCAAGATTAAGCATTCAAATAATCATCCAACATTGTTTAAACCAATCTCTCACTCAATCTCTNCATCAACCTATTCCTCAACCTATTGTAATTATTTTCCATTGGTTCTTCCTTGAGTAATCAACTGACATATATAAAAATAATTCAAGATTAAGCATTCAAATAATCATCCAACATTGTTTAAACCAATCTCTCACTCAATCTCTAAACCACTTTCTAAACCAATCTATGAATCCATCTCTGTCAATACTGTGCAAGAATATGCTACTCAACTATCCACAATGTTGACCCATCTATCTCAGTTACTGCATAGACTCCCCCCGTCTAATATTCATATTACCTGGGAGTCTCCAAGTTGAATGGATCAAAACAATACATGCTCTAATGCAGCGTAATCTTCCTGTTCATCCGTGAATACATCTTCCTCTTCATCCTCTTCCTGAATTTTGTCATCATCCTGAGTTTTGACATCTTCTTCATCTTCTACTTGATTTCCGATACTTTCCTATTTTCTTGTAAATTCATAATGATCTTGTGCTACTACAAATTCTGAAAGTATGATTCCTTGGACCTATTCTTCATTTATTTACTCCTCTTGTTTTTCACTTCTTCTCCAAACCTTCTTGTGTCTCTCATCAATATTTTCTTTCATGGAAGGCTTTATCATGCTTCTACAATTCCTAGCTATATGCCCATAGTTGTGGCATTTGTAACATTCAATATTATGTGGGGCCACATAATTATTTCTTGCTTGAATATTTATTTCATATGTCGTTCAATCTGCAACCTTATGTCCAAATTTAGTACAATAAAAACAATGACCATAAAATAAATTTACATACCTGGGAGTGAATGATTTTCTTTGTGGTGTAGTCCTTTTGTAATTCTACCTTGGCTTATCAAGAT
>SNQJ01S0002437.1:174058-185372 GCA_010110895.2 Picea sitchensis | reverse complement strand
TCAAGTATTCCACACCGTCATTGATGATCTGGTCGATGCCAAATTTGAAGGAGAAACCGCTCTCCACCAATTTCTTCGACCAAGGGTTTACTTTTGGGATCGTTGGCACATCGTCAAACCTGATACAATACTCGTTATATTTAGATTGCAGATTTAGATTGCAGTTTGAGAAACATGAGCATTAGAGAAACAATGCTGATAGTTGCAGATTTAGATTGCAGTTTGAGAAACATGAGCATAGAGGAGAGAAAGAACAATCTTTCAACAAAGAGGTTAACAGCAAATGTTCTGTGCATTTTCTTTGGTTTTCTGGTTAATCTTTTATATTCAATTAAATAGATGGATTTTAAATGGCATGTGCGCCTGTCTGTGTGCATGTTCAATTTCACCCTTTTCTGTTTGTCGATTTAAATTGCATGTCTGTGATTTTACAGATTAGGTTTATGTACGCCCTTTCAACGTTCATCAAGTGTTCATCATTCAATTTGTAATTTGTCATAATTATGAACTCCAAAAAGTATATTTAATTTACTAAATCAGGCATTCATCATTCAATCTGTAATTTGTCAAATCCTAAATTAATTGAGAATATTCAAAAAAATCCATTAAAAATATAGTTAAAACATCTAAGGGCTTTCTCAATCAATATGAAAAGGTTTACAATAATAATTTTGTTAATATATAATACAATAAATTAATGTGAATATAAGATTCTCTTTTATATTGCAATTTGTAAGTCAACCTAATACATTAAGGGCTTTCTCAATCAATATGAAAAGGTTTACAATAATAATTTTGTTAATATATAATACAATAAATTATTGTGCATATAAAATTCTCTTTTATATTGCAATTTGTAAGTCAACCTAATACATTAAGAGCTTTCTCAATCAATATGAAAAGGTTTACAATAATAATTTTGTTAATATATAATACAATTAAATCCTCCTCTTTCACTCTCTCCCACCCTTTATAGATATAGAGGGTGGGAGGGGGCCTTTATAGATATAGAGGGTGGGAGGGGGGAATTTAATGGAGAAATTATATTATAATTNTTTAATGGAGAAAGGGTGGGAGGGGGGGATTTAATGGAGAAATTATATTATAATTTCTCCATTAACTCTCCGCCCCCTCCCACCCTCTATATCTATAGAGGGTGGGAGATGCGGGGATTTAATGGAGAAATTATATCCCCCCCCTCCCACCCTCTATATCTATAGAGGGTGGGAGACGGTGGAAGGGGAGGGATTTAATGGAGAAATTATAATATAATTTCTCCATTAAATCTCCCCCCTCCCACCCTCTATATCTATAGAGGGTGGGAGGGGTCCGAGGGGGGCATAAATAGGAAAATATATAATTGTGTATGATTGTCATTTTTATTGGAATTTGTAAATCATCATGATCATTGTTTCCAAATAAAATTATATAATTTGAACCTATTGAACTGATTTAATTTTTTGACCTATTTAATTGTATATTCACTAATTCTAATAATAATATTATTAATTTTAAGATTAATTTTGATCTTATATGAGCAAATTACTTCCCATTGACGTAATAAAATAACAATGATGTTTTCGTTGACATGACATGAGAAGGAATTTTAATTGTACCTAAACACACTATCATTTTTAACCATACCCAACCATTTTAATTGTAAATCCCGAAGAGGGATGTCAAGATGGATTGTATTGAAAGCACAAGGTTGACTGAGGTGAGTAAAATTCAATCAATAACGGAGTGAAAGTGAGATTGTGGGTGTAACTAAATACGTGGAAAATGTGAGTGAAGTTGTAACTAAATACGTTGAAAATATTTTGTTGCATTGGGTTAAGTGTGGTCCTGAAGTTGTAACTAAATACGTTGAAAATATTTTGTTGCGTCTGCGTTAAGTGTGGTCCTGCTACTTGATGTTCAGTAAAAATATGTTTAAAGCTGGTAAGCAGGGATAAATTAAACTTTTGTGAAATTTAAAATTTTAATATGGTGATAAATTAAACTTTCCATGACAAAACTTTGAATAAAAAACGTTTAAACTTTTTGTTACATATGTAACAAATTTAACAGGTTGGTTGGATTTCAAATTCTAACCCTGCTGGGCATTGAGAGATCGAGAGTGTCTGAAATATGAAAATCTTTGAAAAAAAATACGGAAGGCATTGCTTCCAATTATCTATAGAGCTCCAAGGATTGATAAAGACGGTAATTTTGATTTTTTCTGTAATTTGACCGTTCGTTAACGTTATTATTCCGGCAGCAAATATGACAACATATATGTATAGCTGTGAACGTTTGAAGGATATAAATGTAAAATGGACGATAGAGATAGAGACAAAGAAATAAACTACACATAGTATTAATTTTTAGATTAGCTTCATAAAAGTATATGAAGTTGGGTTCATAAAAGTATATGAAGTTGGGTTAGTTATGTGTATTTTCATAGATTTTGATAGTCAAATTGGTGAGCACATGGGTTTTTGTCTTACAAACAAGGAGATCACATTCACCAATTTAGTGTCTAACTTAGTTGTGATTTAAAAAATAGATTATTATTATTATTATTATTATTATTATTATTATGTTTTAAAAGTGTCTTCATTCAAATACACATGAAAATAAAACATAATGGTGCCCTAAGGAGGGAAGACTAACAAAATTGGAATCACGTTAGTTGGGTTCCAAAATATAAATCTAGTTTGCATAAAAACTACAAAAATAAGGGTTATGATGGAGAGTGTGCAATAAGAAATAACTAAAGTTATGACAAGATTGTGTTTTAATAATAAACTAAAATGTTGCTTAAATGAATCGTGAACCTATATGTTTTATTTAAAAAATAATAATATCAATTGTGAACCCATATGTTCTATTTAAAAAACAACAAACAACAATAGCCCCTACAATGTAACAACCTTTCACATAAGCCTAATGATTGGGAATTGTTTAGAAATCCCTTTATAGTAACAACCACATATATATTTACAATCTCTTTATAGTAATAAAGTCAAATAATAATGAATGATTTCAACATTTTTAGTTTTAAAGTATAATTAAAATTCTAGAATCCAAATACCTCAAAGGAAAAAAAAAATTGACATCGTCAATGTCATAGATGGATTCAAGGGCATCAAAAGCCCACTCCAGTTGTTCTCCCTATATATAATATCATCAAATTCATGTGGGACATTCCAACAATGAAATATCAAAATTTATTGAATTGTAATGAAATAAATGACCAAAATGGAATGGCAAAAAAAATAAAATTGAGTAGGCATTATAGAGAGTTATTTGTTTTCTTAGTTATTTTTGTGAGCAATGTTAAATATTGGAAGTATTCACTAAACGATAAACATTATAAATTTGAGGAATAATAGTTCTATTTTTAGTGTTGCATATATTTTTTCATGGAATATTTTTGGAAGAACCTCATTAAAGGATTCAAAGAAGATACCTTTCATAATTGTTTTTTTGTATAAGGTTTATTTGACCAAAAGAGGAAATATAATATAATTGAGTATTACGAAAATGAAAATACCAAACTGATTATGGTTTTGTAAACTATGAAAAGTACTTAAGTTATGAAATTGAGTAAAATTATGTTTTATATTATTAAGAGTAATCTTAGTCATTCTCAACTTTCAAAGAAAATTTTATTATATAATTAATGAGCATTGGTTTTGATTTTAAAAACATTAATTTTGTTTTCTAAATTAATAATGTTAAAAAAAATAGTTTTAATGGGTTCACTAGATCTTATAAATGATTTTATTTTCATTTCAAATTTTATCTTCAAACGTCATAGAGAATTAAGATTTAGTGTCATCAATATTATTATATAATTGATTTTTATGTTTTAATGATTAAGCAAAGTGTCAAATTCATGGTTTTAGATTACCATGAAGAACAATCAACCTCAAATAAAATAACTAGATAAGGGGTATTGCATTTTATTTTTAAAATTATAGGTTATAAAATGTTTTTCATTTACTAAATTTTGTTCAAATTTCACTTAATAGAGATTTTGCAGACCCAAATTTTATAGCCTTATGGAATAATTAAGATAACAAAAGTGTTGAAAATGAACTTTTTCTCATCCTAGTTCAATAATTCAACTCTTTTAAATTTGTCTCAAAACCATAAAGTATAATAATTTTTCCAATGGTTAATAATTCTCTTCTCAACATTGTAATACTAGTTTAAATTACAATTGAAACTGTCGGCCATTGTTCCGCGAACTTGGCTAGGCTCCTCTTTACCATACTCCAAGTGCACCTTGAATGAACTTCTTCTCTCAATATTCTGATCACCTCAAGGAAGGGAATGGATTGAATGGAGGAAGAAGGGCTTGATGAGGGAATGCTGAGGCAATATCTCACAAAAGGTAACAAAATCTTGGGCAAGGAGGGGGAGTGAAATTGGGCAGAGTTTCAGTGTTCTTATGCTTGGATGTGAAATGAGACCCCATCACCTCCTTTTATATGACAAAAGGATGGTTATTCGGTTGGGTGACGGGCTATAGCAGGTGGATTAGTTGGGAAACTTCCAATAGCCCGTGAATTTCAATGAATTCCTTGCAACTTTTTAATTTTTGCAACTTTTGCAAGTATACACGGGTTGTAGTGGCGCATTAGGCATATGTATGGCGGTTGTAGTGGTGCAACAAGCATATGTACACGGGTTGTAATGGTGTAGGGTGACGTTTTATGGACATTTTGGGCTTAGGGGATTGCCAAACGCCATGACTGAGCCAATCGAAATGTGTTCTTATCGGCTAGACCTTTCCAAGGGTGTATCGTGCGCCGCAAACAGAGTTTGTATGCAAAATTTACGCCCCCAAGAAGTTGATGTATCAACTACCCGCATCGAGGGCCATAAACCTTTTGGATTTTCATCTTCCGATGTTAGGGTTTTGGATTTTCTTTATGTTAAAAATGACTTTGGAGCCTCATTATAACAATCATCTTCTTGCGAATGAGCGTAGCCGTCACATCTCTTCTTAGAGATAAATTATCACCATTCTAGTGAGTTCATTCACTCATTAATAAAAATTGTGTATTATTGTATATATGTGTCTTTTGTTATATATATGATATATTCTATTAAATTATTGGATATCTAATTATATCTTTGTACATTTTTTTATTATATCTCCGCTCTCATTTCGTGCTCAAAATAATTTAGATCATAAAACTCCAACACCATCTTATACATTAAATTTCTAACTCAATATTAACATTTACCTATTTAAATTCCACACCGCTGATTATCCATCCATTTAGAGTGTACTTAGTACCACTCCTTATTCATTTTGGTAGTGCAATAAATATGGTTTTATTATTCATTTAGCAGAGTAATAAATATCAGTTTATAAAAAGTTAGGAGTGCTAAATGGACTTCGTCATAGCGACAATAAAACCTTAAAATTAAAATTGAGGGCCAATAGAATTTAAGAAAATTAAAATTTTAAATTTATTTTAATTCTAATAAATATTATTATTTCAATGTTATATGTTAAACATTAAATTGAAATAAAATAAAATTCAAAATGTGAATTAATACGGAGTCAATGGAGGAACCCATTGCTATGCTCAAAAGTATTCCAGATTTTGTATGAAATGATAAGATTATAATAACAGTGTACAATTGTTTATCTTTCGATAACAAAGTTTTATGATAGTCGGAATCTATGTCTAATGCAACAACAATTCTAAATCTAACTAAATAATCAATTACAGAAATTCTGACTTTCTATATTACCAAACCCTCTTAAATGGAAAAAAAGCAATATCGCAGATTCTGATTGAAGACTTCTATATAAGCAAAAAAATATATCTTTGAGAATGTACTGAACAATTCACTTATTTCACATTCATATTGATTCCCACTTCGTCGTTAAAGTTGTTTTTTAAAGGTTAAATTTTATTTGGTTGCTTTAGCTGGTTGAAGTGAACATTCTGTCCACCATATTATTCCCGCCGAAATTCAAACAAACAGCCCTTAGTCATTCGAATTAATTAAACAAGCAACCCCTTCGTCTTCAAGTATTCCACACCATCCTTGATGATCTCGTCGATGCCAAATTTGAAGGAGAAACCGCTCTCCATCAATTTCTTCGACGAAGGGTTTACTTTTGGGATCGTTGGCACATCGTCAAACCTGACACAAGCATTCCATTTCTCGTTATATTGAAATACATAGCCATACTAATATAGAAATGCTATACAATACCGATAGTGATACTCACTGGGTAGTCACATTGTACTGCGGATAGCATTTGGATAAGTAGTGTGCCAGCTGTGGGACGGATATATTGATGGCACTGCAAATGTAGCGACCGTTTGCAGAGGGGTTATCCATTAAGAAAATCTGTGCACTGGAGACGTCGTCCACGTGAACTAAGGAAACGGTACCGTATATTCCCTGTGTCTTCTTGAAAGATTCTATGCTTTGCTTGTTGCCGGTGAGGAGGGACAGGGTTAACTCAATGGTATTGGGGACGTTGGGGGTAATGGCAGATCCCACCACGATCACAGGGTTGATGGCCACCACATCCATCCCTGGATCTTCTTTTCCGTATTGAAGCGCTGCTTGTTCTGCAAGCGTCTTGGCGACCGCATATGCCTGCACAATCAAGCATTAAACACTGTCACACGCTTTGTTTTGTCAGAAACACAGCAACAACTGCTAAATCTGGTAACGCTTTATAATTTCCGTTCTACCCAGGAAGGGGGCTCTTTAGTCCGGAGCAAATCAACGTCTGTCCAGCATGTTTCGTCAATGTACTGATTCTGCTCCTCCGACTCGTTTATGCAAGCCGTGGCCGTAGACGATGTGACCACCACGCGCTTTACGGTTTTGGCCTTCGTGCAGGCTCTCAGAACATTAAGCGTTCCGTCAACTGCCGGCTTGATTACATCGTTTTGCGCAGCAGCAATTTCATGTTGCTAAATGTAAATACCTCCATGCAGATATGTTAACGGCATGCCGGGAGGGAATTGAAGCGGCGAAGTTACTTACCTCGGGATCTTTGGGGTTGAATTCGACAGGACTGGCCACATGAAAAACGCCATCACAGCCATTGATGGCAGCGTCGAAACTACCTTCTTCGATTAGATCCGCTCTGAATAGCTTGAGCTTCTCCCCAGCTTTTGGAATGTCCAGAAGATGCCGCACCTTCATCTTGTTCTCTGTGCGAAATAAGTTAATTTTGCAGTGGATTTTTTTTAATATATAATTTTGTAGTGAAAAGACTTTTTTTTTTTTAATATATTTGACAGGAATTTTATAATTTTGATAAATATTCGACAGATATTTTGAGTAAAGTTTCTTTATGATTAAAGTCTATCACTTTGATTAAAAAATCAATAAAAATATCCATCAAATTTTGTATAGAAGAAATCTCTAACTTGGACAAATTCTGAAAACCCAAAAAAAATTTACTCCATTACCTCATGAAAACCTCATTACAAAGAGAGAATATAAACCTGGAAAATCCTCCGATCCAAATGATGTAGTGAATGATGAATGCAAACTAGTGAATTGGGAAAATTTCTAGTCTCCGCTCATGGGGATGAACATGGCTAGTATTCATGTCTTGAATATTATTCAAAAATGATGCATTCAATGATGAATGCAAACTAGTGAATTCGAAAAATTTCTAGTCTCCGCTCATGGGGATGAACATGGCCAATATTCATGTCTTGAATATTATTCAAGATAATAAAGTATAGATATATCTGAAAAATTAAATGGTGTATCTAATGTTTTAACATATACAACTGTTTTGAAGGCTGCACCAACTAAAATTGATGCTAGGCTATATTTGTTCGATAATATATTTATGAAAATCCATGACATTCAGAAATCTGTTAAAAAACCAAGCAAAAACATTGTAGCTTCAAAAGACTTTGAGAAAAAGGGAATTACTGAAATTCCCTAGAAAAGCAAGGGACACGAAAGGAATAAGTCACTAGATATGTTGGATGCTAATAATCCCGACCAGTTTGGGATTTTGGAGCATCCTAAGATGAAACTCGAAATGATTTAGAATATATTCAAAATGAGGCTCCAGTAATGAAATTGGCATAAAGATTTAAAATCACCAAACAAACAAGCAAATCTCCAAATTTTATCTATCAAGAATGAGCCTCATGATGATGGAGATATTCCTATGGCACAAACTGATATTCCTTCTTCATCTCAAGTAGAAGGTGTCATTTATCTCAAGTAGAAGGTGTCAATATTTCATCAGTTGGAATAAATGGGCTCAAAAAATTAGTGAGCTCAATGCCAGACCATACCATAATAAACATAGGATGCCAAACACCAAAAGAAATGAAAGATACTTTTCAACTACTTGGGAATTGGACTATTGCAAAAAGAGCCTCATATGATACAATGACTGCCATATATGTAGTTATCGTTATCGATTTTGGTTTCACAATTCTTGCATGGGATTGTTGGAGATGGTTGTCAATAGAAACCAAGGAAGAAATCGTAAACTCTTTTATTGTTGAGTCTGATCTCATAGTAGCTCTAAGAAGTCAATTTTATGGATCTGAACCTGGAATTCATTCTAACCATTTCGGTTCTTTATTCATGAGCAAAAGATTAGGTGATTTAGCATATCATAAGCAATATTAAATATGACATTGAATAGGATATTGGATTTTCTAGGAAATGAGTATGAAACCAAACTTAATTTATATATCATTAGTGTAATTATGTATATATTACATAGTTCTTGTATTAAGGGTTATTAATTGTCCTCTAGTAGTTGTTTTGATATAAGGATTGATAACCACTAAATTATCAAAGCCACGCGAAGGAAAATTCACTTATGAATGGTTAACTCAAGCCTCCAATGTAAATAAAAATATCATTGAACTTTGAAGACTCAATTTAGTTATACTTTGGGACAATTGGTCATTGGATGTTGAGACACCATTGATTGGAATTCGACATACTAAGAAATTAGAATACTGGAAAAACCATGCATACTAAGTATCATGGATTCTAATTAACTTAGGGGAAGGAATACATATTCAAAGACCACTAAAAAAGCATACTAAGTATCATGGATTTTAATTAACCTAGGGGAAGGGATACATATTCAAAAACCACTAAAAAGAGCCACATAGTGGCAATGTTTTTGTGGCTTTTATCTTAAGTAAATAAAAGCGCATTAGGAACAAATAAAATGATATTGAATCTCTAAAAATTGATTATTCACAAAGTTTGATTTTGATTGCTTAATATGCCACTTTTATTAGTTCCTTTGAACAAGGTTATAATGAATGAAAAAGATTGCTTCTTGTCAAAAGGAGGTTTTTCGTGTAAAGAAGAATACTTTTCACAAAACCTACTATCAAACACTATAATTCATTAGCATTTTATTTGTTCATATTGCATTTGTATATGCTTAATCTAAAATCTACAAGGGCATTTCTTCTATACGATTGCATTGTTAAAGTAACAAAAACATTTATAATTATAAAATCTAGCATAGGTTTGATGGTCACCACATCTACTCATTTTATTTTTCATATTACAGTGTTGCTTCCTCTACAAGCATATTGAGAACCAGATATCCCTAACATTAATGATTTAACATTGTCTCATACGTGAGCTTCTCACATTCTAGGGGATCCACTCTAAATAGCTTGAGCCTCTCCCTCCTTCCTCAAATTTCTAGGAGATGTTTTTCCGTATCCTTGTTTTTATGTGGCCACTCAATAATTGTTATGTTCCAAATGCTTAGAATATCATAATAAAATGGAAGTACAAACCATGTACAAAATGTGAGCGTGGAACACAACTCCAAGATAGATCAGTTATAAAATAACTTCTTAAAGAATAGGAGAACTTCTTCCAAATACTCAATTGCATTCATACATTCATTTATCCCTTCTCTTTTAGTTGCCAAAGTGATAACCCTACCAAGGAAAATGCCTATAAAATTAGAGTTTTCAATTAATTTTCACTGAATGTAGAAACACCCTACTCAATATCCCCAATTCACAATTAAAATTATAGGCAGCTTCAGAATTTATTGATTCTACCATAAGCCTTCAAAGAGGCTATCCACGGATCACTTCCTTCAAAGTTTTTCAGTGAACTTTAAACCTGCAAATATATATTTATGAGCACTCAAATTTCAATTACTTTAATAGCTCTCTAAAAATCTTATAGGTTCTAAACTTTCCTCAGAACTTCTTATTTATTTGTTCTATCTTATAACACCTCTCTTTCTATTCATTGTTTCAAATTTACCAGGTTCATAATCTATGCACTTGGATTACCCCACAATCTATTGAATTTTTTAAATCTGGTTGTTGTTTCGTATATAGATCACATTCATGGATCGATCCTTCACTTCGTCCCCTTCTTACTTATTAAACTGTGAAATGTCCCCTTAACCTCTTCCAATTTTCATCAAACTCTCATAAACTTCATGTAACACCCTGTTTCCCCCAAATTTGTAATTAATCCTAATACAGGAATTACCATGCTAAAGCATGATGAAAATGTAAATAACATTATGAATTTATATTACAGAACTACTGAGAGGGGATGTGCAGAAAAAGAGACCACGATGGTGGTGGAAGGCACCTGAAAAAGGGGCGTTAACTTCCACCAAGGATTAAAGACCGTATTTGGACTCCACTGGCCCGGAGAACCAAAAGCGGCTCGCTAGCCCTGAATTTAATGCCTTGCAGGCCGGTAGGTTGATGGCTTGGTGAGGGATGGGGAGGTGAACCGCCCATCCATAGAGCCATCATGAATGACCAGCGCAAGGGTAATCGAGCCACACGTGACCTCGCGAGAGGATAAGGCGTACGACTGAAACAATTGAAGCGGGCAGACGCGAGGGGAACTCTGGCAATTTTACGCAGAGTGAGTGATCGCAGAGAGGGAGGATTGCAACCTTCGCTCCTGGGCACTGGCAGACCAAGAGACGCAGGCCTAAAGACATCGTGGTCTCAGCTCGGGGGTGGCTAGTGGTAAATCCAATAGGAATCGCTACGCCTACGGTTGGGTGGAAACGAGCACCCCTCTCAGCAGTCCCTTCCATTACTGAAGTTATATCTGATAAGTGTTTTACTTATATTGCATTCTGAAATTTATATGCTATCACATATATTCATGGACTGTGGAATGGTAAATGTTTCCTGTGAAGGAATTGTTTGTACAACAATTGTTAATACGGAGTAGATGTTAGCTCATAGAACTTGTGAAAATTGTGAAGAATTACAGCATACGAGTATCCGCGTAGGGTTTGATACGCATAGGTTGATATATGCTTATTACA
>SNQJ01S0002437.1:142232-165927 GCA_010110895.2 Picea sitchensis | reverse complement strand
ATCTTACTAATCCTTCATATGCCAACTATAAATGTTTGGCGATATTTTTGTAAAAATATTCAAATTTATAAGGATTTTATATAGTTTTTATAAAATTTTAGCGATTTTTAAGGTAAAATAATTTTATCCTATAGAATTTGGGCAAATAATTTTTAAAATAGTGAATCTCGTTTTTGGAAAAACCATGGAAAATTAACCCATGAGTGAAATTTAGCCCCTAAAATCATCCATGATCTGTCCATAGATGGTTTTAAAACTATTGTTTATAAATGCGAATTTACATAATAATTACACGTAGCTCACCTGAAAAATCACTGGAATATTTTCACGTTTGAGCTCAGACTTATACTCCTTACAGCTTCGAAATGCAAGGAGACCCCCACCGTAGATCTTTGTTTAATCATGATCTAATGATTAATGATTTTCCACAATTTCTCAATGATTAAGTTTTATAATTGGACGACTCAGGATTATTTCTTTGACAATCTGATGGTTTTTGTAGCTTTATCCATTCTATTTGGACCATTCCCATTAATCCTATCATTCTGCGCATGGTCCTCACGTACTCCTTGACATGGATCATTGATTTCAAACTTGATCAATTATCATTGGATCAATTCTGAATAACTCAAGGAACACTAATTGTAATTCTATTAGAAAGGAGGGTTTCCACCAGCATTACCAAACCTACAAATCATGCTCATCTTCCATAGACCTGAATTTATCCACAAATACTTCATATATATAAGGGACATAGGTTTCAAGGACACCTAATTCCATAGAAATCACATAAACAACTTATTTACTAACACTCGAAACATAATGTCTTCATTCCACTTGTATAAACTTTATGTACATAAACTATTACAAAGAGCCTATCTGCTCCACAAGCTTGATCTACATGTATTTGGCCTCTAACTAGCCTTTTTGGCCACACAGGCCTTCTACACTCTCAATCCTATGTACTTGCATAAATTATGTGATTGATGATCTATTTCAATTTTATACTAGACCTTTTATATCCTTGTTTTAAACAGTGCATGGCAATGTCATATGCACAATCTTGATGATGATTACCACAATATTGACTTATTTTTGACATCAAAGACACACCATATCCAACATTTTGTCTCAATGACAATACCATATTGGCCATTGATAATGGGGACCATATTGATCCTCTTTTCATCAATGCCAACACCATAAAAATAGGTCCAACATTCTCCCCAATTGGCATTGATGGAAACAAAGCAAAAACCCCTTTCCAATTAACTGGGTTTTGTTGTTTCTTTCCCCCCTATGAAAACATTGGCAGTATGGATGTCTCTTTTCTCCCCCTGAGGTTATACTCACCATGCCCATGTACGCCTTCTTTGATGAACCTTGTGCAATTCAATTAGATATGGAGATTACCCCCATTTTTTGTCTAAGATATTCAAAAGTACTCATGGATAAAGGTTTTGTGAATATATCTGTAATGTGTTTTTTAGTATCCACATATTCCACTTTAACAATTTTTTGAGAAACATGTCCTTAAAAAATGAAATTTAATTGGGATATGCTTGGTTTTTTAGTGTATGTCAAGATTCTTAGAAAGGTTTATAGCACTCGCATTGTCACAGTTCATAAGAATTGCATGATCATACTTTATTCGTAAGTATTCTAGAGTTTGTTTCATCCAAATTACTTGAGTGCAACATGATGGAGCACTAATACATTCAACTTTTTTTGTAGATAGTGATATGGAGGGTTGTTTTTTGCTTAGTCGTGACACAATAAATTTTCCTAGGAGGAATGCTCCTCCACTAGTGCTCCTTCTGTCATCAACACTTCCTTCCCAATCTACATCAGTATATGCAGATAAAGTGAAGTCTTCTTCTTTTGGATACCATAATCCAAAATCCAAGATACCTTTGAGATATCTAAAAATCCTTTTAACTACCTTCATATGTGTTTCTTTAGGTGAATATCGAAATCTGGCCACTACTCCTACAACTTGCATGATGTATGGATTTGTTGTTGTTGCATATAATAGGATGTCAATCATTGATCTATACATGGTTTGGTCTACTTATTTAGTTTGCATCTTGTAATCATAGGAGTGCTCATAGGCTTGCAATCTTTCATTTGAAATTTATTCAACATCTCATTAATGTATTTGGTTTGAGATATGAATATTCCTTTGTCTAATTGTGAAACTTGTAATCCTAGAAATAATGTCAGTTCACCAAGCATTGACATCTTGAATTATTTTTTTATTTATGTAGAAAATTGCTCTCTTAGAGAATTTCAATTACTTCCAAAGATGATACCATCCACATATACTACAACAATAATCATATTCTAATTTTCAATTTTAATGTAAATATTGGTGTCACTGGCTCCTCTTTTGTATCCTTCTTGTTGTATATGATTATCAAGTCTTGAAAACCATGCTTTGGGAGCTAGTTTGAGACTATACAATGTTTCATTTAATTTGCAAACATAGTCTTTATTTTTTGATAACATAAATCCTTCAGGTTGTTCTATATAAACTTCTTCTTCTAAATTTCCATTTAAGAAAGCAAATTTGACATCCATTTGATATATTTTAAAGTTTTTACAACATGCAAATGCCAAAATCATTCTGATAAATTCTAATCTGACTACTGGGGAAAATGTTTCCTCAAAGTCAATTCCTTCTACTTGAGCATATCCTTTACACACCAATCTCTCTTTATTCCTTGTAACTTGACCATCTTCAATAACTTTATTTTTTAAAATCCACTTGGTCCCTACTACATTTTTTTTGGGTCTTGTGACAAACTCATGGGTCTGATTTTTCTCTATTTGATCAATCTTATCATTCATGGATTTAATCCAATCTATTAGAAAATTGATCTAGATTTTTGGACAGTTGGATAGTTGGTTGTCATTGACGTCAACCCTTGGAGAGTGATATTGTGATAATGTAGATTGATGTCAACCCTTGAGTATGTCTGGTAGCACATTCTGGTATGGGTAAGGAACCCAAGTTTTTTTTGAGGTATAAAGGCATGAAGAACAATGTATATGCAAGTAAGACTATTATATATGGATAGTACACGTCGTGTCATTTCTGGTGATATTTGGAATGTCACATAACTCCTCACGGTTAGATATTTATGGCCTTCTGAAGTTGGAGAAACCTCATGAGTTATCTAGAAGCCCCTAGAAGGTCAAAGAAGTCAATTTATTATAGAATCTCCTAGAAGAAGTTTAAAAGTCAAAGTGGTTGAAACTAGGAGTTAATCATGAGTTAATTTGTTGCAACAAGAAAATAATTAAAAATAAATTAGTTACAACTAGATGTGGTGAGTTTACTATTTGTGGATAAAGTGGTTATAAGTGGACAAGTGGTTAGAAGTGGGTTAGCCCTAAAAGAAGGAAGTTGGGTAAAGTGATTTAGAAGGAAACCCCGTGAGGAAGTTACTTGAAGAGTATAAATAAGATAGAAAGGGTCTCATATTGGCAGCTATTGAGCACATTGAATATATATTATTGTGTAAGATTTATTGTAGGTACTCATTGATACATCTGAAGTTACACAAGTTTGAGGTAGCAAGAGGGGTTGACGAAAAAAGTTTCGGAGTTGCAAAAATACTGGAAAAATAAAACTAGTTTTTGAGGTGTATGCGGGTTGCAGTAGAAGAGGTCGCATACATACGCTAGCTGGAAGTGAAGGAGGGCGCATACAATTGGAAAAATCCATGAAATCTTGAGTTGCAAAGGGAGTCAGGTTCTCAGAGTCTGAAAGCAAGTTCCCAGGAAGGTCTACAATGATCATGTACAACATATCTATCTACAGGTTGAAAAGGTATGTCATATTCTTATATGTAGTTGGATATTGTTGTCTACATGAGATATGGTTATGGGAGTTTGAGGATTTTCCATACATATTTTGTTGGTTATTGGGTTGAGTGTTGAGGCATATCTTGTATATATTCGTACATGGTTGAGGGATTTTGGTTGTGATGTGTTGGTGAATTTGATATCAATGATGGTTTGATGTCTAGTCCATGTGAGGGTTATTACACTTGATAATGATTGTATACACATGTATGGAACATGACTGGAGAGACATAGATGCACTTGGTTAAGGGATATGTATGATTATGTATGCATCAGGAACAACTACATACTGGACACAATGACATGTTACAGGTTGATGTTAGAGATGCAACAAAGTGTTTGAGTTTCAGAAAAAGGTGAAAATCTAGCTTTATGAAGGTGTATGAAGGTTTCAGTATATACAGGATATGTACATATGCAAGCTACAATATAGACAGGTCATGTACATACACAAGATACAACATATATAGGTCACGTACTTGTTTGTATTTGTTGGTACATGCTTAATTCTGGTACAAGTTGTTTACAAGATATTGGTATGGGTTGGTTACAAGTTGTTGGCACAGATTGGTATAGGTTTACAACGGTATATCTCACAGTGACAGTGTGGCAGTGGTTTCATTATTTACTTGACACTTATATTTCAGGGTGATTGGACGGGGCAAGGAAAGGGGTTTTTAGCCTCCTTTAGGTTGGTTCCGGAGAATCAGGGAGTTAGAGCTACCTTCAGGTTGGATCCTGAGAACTAGGTGGTTGTAGCCACCTTCCGGTTCGAGCCAGAGAACCCAGGGGGTTGTAGCCTCCTTTTTGTTGGAGCCACAGAAATAGAGAGTTGGTGCTTCCTTCAGTTTGGAGCCTAAGAAACTAGGGGATTGGAACCTCCTTCCAGTTTGAACTGGAGAATTGGAAGTTGGTGCTTCCTTGAATGTAATTCTTGACATATAAGAAAATCGTTATCTGGTTTTCTCCCACATTGGATTTCAACGTAAATATTGGTGTATTGTGCATTGTGTGGATGTGTTTGTTATTATTTATTATTAATTGATGGATGTTAATGTTTATGATACAGTAACATATTGATGATGAATAAATGAACATGGATGAATAAGTAAAAAGAATATACATTNGTGTACTATGTATGTGTATGATTGTTCATTGTTCATGGTTTATTTACTCTGAACTTGTTGAATGATGATGGTATATTGATCATAAAGATAAATAACATTTACATACTATGGTTAAAAGGATTAAAAATTTATATTATTGATTCACCCTCTCTCTCAGTAATCCAACAATTGGTATCAGAGCAGGTTCCTTTAGAAATCAGTTTAACCACTGAAAGGTAGATCATGGAGAGCAACAATATGTATAAAAATGGAATACCATAGTTTCATGGGAAGAACTATGCATTCTAGAGAAAAGGAATGAAAACATATATACAAGCACATGGATTTGATGTTTGGAAGTCAGTGGTAGATGGATACAAAACACCAACCATTCCTCCAACAGATAAAGATGAAAATAATCTTGAAGAAAATAATTCGGAAGACAAAAATGACATCAGGAATGGTTTGGTTGATTCAGTATATGTAAAAGTTATGCATTGCAACTCCGCAAAGGAGATATGGGAAAAACTTCAAAATGTTTATGAAGGAGACACCAAAGCCAAGGTAGAAAATATTCAAACTTATAGAGGCCAATTTGAACAGTTGAAGATGAAGGAAGATGAAAATATTGCATCTTACTTTTTATGAGTGGATGAAACAGTAAATGCAATTAAAGGATTGAGAGAAGAAGTTGATGAATCTATAATTGTTCAAAAATTACTAAGATATCTTCCAATGATATTTGATCCTAAGATATCAGTACTAGAAGAAAGAACATACCTGAGTTTGATAATCATGGATGAGCTTCATGGAATATTCATTGCTTATGAAATGAGAATAGAAGAGGAGAACCCATTTACAAAGGAAGAAACATTCAAATCATCCAAGAAGATAGAAAAAGAGAAAGCAAAATCCAAAATCAAAATGTAGCTGCAACGATGATTCAAAACAAGATGAAGAAATGGAAAACTTCGTAAGAAATTTGCAAAAGGGAACAGGTAAATACAAAGGTAAGCTTTCACTGAAATGTTTTAATTGTGGTAAAATTGGTCATTTTGCAAATAAGTGTCCTTATGCCAGAAATTCAGATAGTGATGAAGAGGAAGAGCCCAAGAAAGAAAAGAAATATCAAAAGGGAAGTTGGAAAAACAAAAAGAAAGTCTTCAAGAAAAATATATACTCAAGAAAAGACAGTTCCTCACCTAGTGAAGATGATGAAACCAACAGTGATTCAGAAAAGGTACTATTTGTGGCTAAGGAAAATCAAACAAGACACTATGATAGTTCATAAGAAGAAGGCAAAGTCGATCTCAGAGAAGAATTAATTTGTTCCTTAGAAGAACTAAGGAAAGAAAGAAAGAAAAAAAAGTTACTCAAGAAATAACTAAACGAAACTCGTAATCTGAACTCAGAGGAAGTCAACCAGATAATTATGAAGTAGAAATTCCAGGTAGAAGAGGATAGAAGCATTGAAGAAATACTCATAGGTCAACTACCAAAGAAGGAGAAGATGATATAAAGGTTGGAAGCAGAAGGAGTCACTCTAAGAAAATATCTTCAGAAGAAGGACATGCAACAAGTTAGCACCAAGACATTGGATAAGATCATCAACAATCAAAGGCCATACTATGACAGGACAAACTATGATACAACCAAATGCAGACTGAGAAATGTTCAAGCTCCATGACAAAAGGAATAGAACAAAAGAGTTATGCAGAAGTTCTCAAAGGAAGAAATCATGGTCAACAAGAATCATAAATAAATGAATACAGAAGACCCTCTACATTCAAGTAGCAAGGAAGCTTCAATCATTATGAAAGAAACAACCAAAGAGAAGATCTTGATAAGCCAAGGTAGAATTACAAAAGGACTACACCACAAAGAAAATCATTCACTCCCAGGTATGTAAATTTATTTTATGGTCATTGTTTTTATTGTACTAAATTTGGACATAAGGTTGCAGATTGAATGACATATGAAAGAAATATTCAAGCAAGAAATAATTATGTGGCCCCACATAATATTGAATGTTACAAATGCCACAACTATGGGCATATACCTATGAATTGTAGAAGCATGATAAAGCCTTCCATGAAAGAAAATATTGATGAGAGACACAAGAAGGTTTGGATTAGAAGTTGTTGGCGTCAGAAGTCACTCCTGGATTGCGGCAGGAGAAAATCCCAATGCCCATCAGTTTATGTCACGAGTAATTTAATGGGGTGATCGGATGGATAGAGGCCTAGGAAGATATCGTTCTAACTCAGAAAATCGGGCCTGGTATGTAACAACAGAAGAGGTCTTGATCTAAATTCAGTCAGTGGGTTGATTATAAATGAGCAGGTGGAAGACTTGGTAAGGGGAGCGAGCAGGACTGACGTGGGAATCAGGCCTTTCGACAGCTTGAAGAGGAAAAACTCAGAACACAAGATCCTCTTGGTTCAGAGTTTCGGGGAACTGAAAGGTGACTTGACTGGATCTTCCAATTCCAAGTCATTCAGCGTTGAGAAAAATACAAGAGCTAATTAGAAACCATGCAACTATTACAGTGATCCAACATACATCATGCTATAACGGTGCAACTCGACTGGATCCTCCAACACCGAATGGTTCTAACACAGTGTAAACAGAGAAATGGAAAGAAGCTAACATTCATAAGGCAAGAAGTCTCAAGTGCCAATACATAACCAGAGCAACCAGTGCTTCATCAAAACTTTACAGTCGAGAGCCTAGCTCAACCATCGATCCTTTCAAAATACAAAAATTGAGTACATATACTCCTAAACCTTTGCCCATCAGAGGTATCCTTGACCTTCAGGGCGTGGCATCTCTTTGGTCAAATCTGGTATGAACTCCTTCGTCAGACGCCACCTTAACTGTGCATGGCTCTTGCAAGGGGGTAGTTGAGCCATTAAATGCTGAGTTAGCGTGTGCAGACTTCTCTGGTTAGTCGAGGACTCGACATGGCTTCTTTGGAAAAAACCAGCACAGAGGACCATCTCGGGCAGACTGCCTGTCGGATCCTCCATACCTTACAATTAATGAGTGAGGAGAAGCTTCAACCACCTCCTCCCACCTTCATTTACTCCTAGCAGGAACTAGGATTGAGACTGAGTCAGACTGGCACCTGGAGATCGCGACAATCCCTTCTGCAGCTAAACCTGGCTCTTTTGGCCCTTTTGCATAGTTCTTTCTATTTCCCCAAGTGACCACAGTCCGTGACCCTACGCTTATCCTCAAAGGCGCTTTCGGCATTTCGGGGTTCGGGGTTTTGAAATGCAATGGAAGAGAAAAACCCCTTACCCTTGGAAGTCCTGGTAGCCAAAATGCCAACATGGCATGTTCGTGCACCACGCATCCCTTTGGATGGATGGCTGCGATGATGTCGGCATTTTGGGACCTGCCTCATCATATGGTGTGTGCTAGCGCCTTTTCCCCAGGCCTGTTCCTCTGTGACCGGGCACTAAGACCGTGGGCCCAATTCCTGAGCGCTTTCGGCGTTTCAGGGTTCGGGATTTTGAAATGCAATATGAGACAAGAGACCCCCTACGCTTTGAAATCCTGTTAGCCGAAATGCCGAAATGGCTTGATCGCGCACCACGTGTCTCATTGGATGGACGACCTAGATCATATCTTGATCAATGGTTCTGGTTCTTTTCGACGTTTCGGGCTTCGGGGATCTGAAATGTAGTGGAAGGAGGAGACCCTTTGTGTGTCCTTACCGTTGAAAAACAAAGTGCCCGCTCATTGATTATAGGCTTGCAATGGGTTCGTACTGTGGGCTATGCTCAGTGCTCATGGCTGCGACCTTTGAATAAAACACACTCGACTGGTTTTCAAACCCCTCTTCTATACATTTACACCAGTGGCCCGAAACCAGAAGAAAACACCATCTTGCGAGAATTTGCACTAACATTAGGCTCCATGGGGGATAGAGTTGTCCCTGCGATGCTCTAAGAACTCATTTGCAGCTTCAGTACCTTTTTGTTGGGCTATGGAGTCATCTATTAAGCCTAAAATAGATAAGTAAACAAATTAAAAGGACAATATTTACAAAACGAGGAGCCGCCTATGGCTCAAACAAAACATCTTCTCAGGAAACACCCATTTACTGGGCCATTAAAGACTTCTTCACCCTCCAAATCCTGCAACCTATAAGTGTTGTTTGAGAATACTTCAATGATATTGAAGGTCCCGATCTAGGGGGCGTCGAATTTGTTGTGTTTACCCCTATCTTGCCTGGGTGCATCCCACTTAAGCACCAAATCCTCAAGCTCGAACTCCTTCTTTGTGACCTTCCTGTCAAAAGCCTGCTTGAATTTCTGCTGATGACTATGGACCATGTCCATTACCTGTTCGCTGATCTGTTGCACTTCCACTATTTGATGAATCCTTCTGACCATATGATCTGGCTCTCCTTCAAGATCCTGAAATAATTTTGCAACGGGTAACGCGAGCTGAGTGGGAAAAATAGCCTTTGTCCCATAAACCAGTTGAAAAGGTGAGGTGCCCAGGTATTTTTTCGTTGTCACTCGATCAGCCCATAGAACGAATTTGAGCTTTGAATCCTAGGCCCTCTTATTGTCTTCCAACAATATTTTGATGAGCTTGATTAGGCTTTTATTGGAAGATTCTGCCAGCCCATTTCCTTGAGGATCATAGGTGGTGGAGTGAATCAGTGAAATTTTGAACTGTTCAAAGAACTTAATCAAAGGATCAGACTTGAAAGAAGCATAATTATCAGTGACAATTCTACTGGGACAGCCAAATCTAGCTATGATATCCTCTAGGAAGTTGATAATAACCTTGTGAGAAGCACTCTTGGTGGGGGCCACTTCTATCCACTTAGCGAAATAGTATGTCGCAGTCAGGATCCATCTGTGTTGGCCACTTGAAGGAGGATGAATCTCCCCAATGAAGCCCAACCCCCACTATTGAAAAGGTGCTGAAACTACCATAGGCTTTAGTGGCAGTGAGTTGAGCTGTTGCTTTCCTGAGAACCTTTGGCATTTGATACAAGCTCTAACTTCTCTACAGACATCAGTGAACAAGGTGGGCCAGTGGTACCCAGCCCTAAGAATTTTATGAGCTGTGGTCTTCCAAAAATGATGCCCTCCACAAAGTCCACCATGGAACTCAAACATAACTTTTTGGGCTTCCTGTGGGCTCAGACATCTCAGCAACACCCCTAGGGGGTCTCTCCAGTAAAAGACTTGGTTAATGAGGCAATACCTTATGGGGAATATCAAGTGGATCTATCACAACAAAAATGTCTATAACTAGGGGAATATCTATAACTAGGGGACATAAATGAGGCAGGACATAAATGTCTATAACTAGGGGAATATCAAGTGGATCTATCACAACAAAAATATAACATTCATATATCACTTATCATCTAGGTCTATCCTGCGTAGCTATAGATCTGATCTAACATAAGACTGCAAATAACAATATAACAATGACAGGGATCCAAGCATCAATCACACATACGACACAAAGTATACGTGGTTCACCCTCTCTCTCTAGGGCTACATCCACAGAAGTGTGCTTATGATTGATTAAGGTGAGCATACAGTTCTTATCTGTGCTCTCAACTAGCAGATCTTCTTTCTTCTCTCTCTTTCTCTCCCCCTCCTACACACCCAGCTGCAGGACTTGACCTTCGCACACAGCTGAAGATCTCACCATACAATTCTCTCCCTCCACAACAAAGGTATAACAACAATATCATAGCAATCCTCAATGACCAACCCCACCTAGGTCCTCTTGACCTTTATTTATACATTACAATCCCTCACCGACAGCCTTAGGTCAAAACCTAGGTGCCAAAACCCTAGATACCAAAACCTTAGGTGTCTAAAACCCTAGGTCAACTTGACCCGCTTTTTCCGGGATTCCCTAGCCTATCTTTCCTTCTTCATTGCATGGTGCTCCAAAGCATCCAATGATGGATTTCTCTACTTGTTGAGTTTTCCACGATCCTTCTTCCTTGTTGATCTGTCATCCCTAATCTCCTCATCCACCGGCTTGATTTTTTGCACTTCGCGCCATCTTTTCTTGCTCTTTTGCTCACTTCGACTCAGTGACAGTTATTGTGTTTCCCACGAAGCTCGCTTTTTACCTTTCCTTCCTTATTCTTCGCTTTCTTCCATACCCAAGGGCCAACAAGCATGCTCTGACTTATTCTACTAGCAAGTCACACACTCACTGACGTGTCTCATAAGATCCTGTATGAGACCCTTCCATGAGAACCTCTCCCTGATTTTTCTGTAGGTTTTGAAGAACCCCTAATGGCCTACTAGTGGTGAATCATGAAATGATGTGAGGATCTTCTTCTTGAGCCCCAAATCTGGCACCACGTAGACTCTATCCTTGTAGAATATGACATCGTCAATGACCCTATACCTGTCATGATGTATTTGTCCATCCATCACCTCACAAGCGAACTTGTTCTTGGAATATTCCACTAATAAGTGGGATTTCCAATCTGCTGAAATCTCCATCAAAGAACAGGCCGCAGGTCTCCTTGATAGTGCATCAGCCAGAATGTTCTTCTTCCCCTTGACATACTCTATGTCGAAGTTGAATGCCTGTACCTTCGTCACCCATTTTTTTTGCGCTCACTGAGGTCCTTCTGCTCAAGGAAATACTTCAAGCTGTTGTGATCCGTCTTGAACACGAATTTTCTGCCCACCAAATATTGTCTGAATTTGGTCAAGGCATGCATGATTGCTAACATATCCTTGTCATAAAAGGAGTACAACCTCTCGGGATGATTGACCTTCCTGCTCTCGAATACAATGGGGTGTCCTCCCTGCATCAAAATTGCCTCGATACCCTCGCTGGATGTGTCACACTCTAGTAAAAATGGCAAGGTGAAGTCTGGTAATGCCAATATTGGACAAGTGCTCATGAATTCCTTCATGTGATCAAATGATTTATGTGATTCCTCGGTCCAGATGAAATCCCCATGCTCGGTAAGATCCTTCAACGGTGCTCCAAGCTGAGAAAAACCTCGGACGAACCACCTATAATAGTTGCACAGCCTAAAGAAACTCCTCAACTCTGTTACGTTCCTAGGCGTTTACCACTCCAGAACGTCCTTGATCTTGGGCTAATAAGGGGAAGGGATTTTCGCAGAGTTTATATGTTCTCTTTCTTGTTTTTGTAAATGGGACCGCAAGATTTATTTTTATATGAGAAAAATATAGTTATTCAGTTTGGGGACGGGCTACAATGGGTAAAATTGTTGGGAAACCCTTGATAGCCCGTAAACTCTATTGAATTCCTTTCAATTTCATATTTTTTACAATTTTTGGACGTAAGATCGGGGTGTCTAGCATGCAGCCAGCATATGTACACAGGATAAATAGTATGCAACTCATGTGTGTATGTAGGATGTAGTTTAGCAGGGTGTGTACATGTTCCAAAAAATAGTTTTTAAATAAGGATTCTTAGCAGTAATTTGGAAAATTGTGTAAGTGGAAAGGCCAATGCCATGTATGCATAGGTAGAACATTTTTGGACTATAACAGGTTTTCCCTTACAGTTATGGGCAGATGATGTAGACACTGTTGTTTACTTAATAAACATAGGACCTTTAAGATCTTTATATGGTATAATTCCAGAGGAGGCATGGATAGGTAAAAAGGTAAACTATTCTTTTTTGAAGTTTTTCGGTTATGAAACATTTGTCTATATTGATAAAGAAAATAGAGCAAAGCCTGAGGCAAAATCCAAGAAGTGTATTTTTATTGGATACAATGTTAATGATTTTGGTTATCACTTATGGGATTATGAAAATCAAAAAATCATTAGGAGTAGAGATGTCATATTCAATGAGAAGTTCATGTACAAAGATCAGTTGCAGGGAAAGAAGCTGGAGAAAAAAACAACCTGACTACACAGTGCTTGATGAGATCACTGGAAAAAAAATTCCAAAGGTACTAGAAAATCAGAATGTACAACAACAGGAGCATCAAGTACCTCAAACTCCTACAAGTGATGTTAGAATATCTACCATGTTAAGTAGACCCCCTGAACGATACTCTCATTCATTGTATTATTTATTGTTGACTAATTTTGGTGAACCAGAATGTTATGAAGAGGCAATGTAAGTAGACACTAAAAAAAAGAGGGAGAAAGGCATGAAAGTGGAAATGGATTCCCTGGTAAATAACCAGACTTGGGATTTGGTTCTGTTGCCTGCAGGAAAAAGAACATTGCAAAATAAATGGGTTTACAAGTTGAAGGAAGAAGATGAGCCCCCCATTCAACCCCCCCACGTGGAGGGGTATACAATATTCTAGGTTGCACAATCTTCATGGGGTATAAACACGACTAAAATAATTATGCACCAACATCTCCTTGTAATATTGACTTGGAGTGGAGGGGAAACAATGAGGATGCACATGATATCCTCTCGTAAATACAAATTTCTTCACTCCTATCAAGAATGGAAGGTGAAATAAATTGGCTTCAATGATTGGCTTTGTATATCAAGGAACTAATCTCCTGAATGGTAAAATTGCAAGTAAAGAACTTGATCATGGAGGAGATACCATATGTAGTAGATATGAACCTCGATGTATTTGATACACTAATGCTCAATTGGATTGTGTGTAATGTAGATGACACTTTGACTATCACTGTCTATCATATATCCAATCTATAGGTTATTAAAATATAACTCCCCAATATCTTATATCCATATCTATAAATTATTAAAATAGAACTCCCGAATATTTAAACCATAAATATATTAAAGTACCCTTCTCATACCTTCACTTCCAAAAAATATTTTACTCAACTCTGAAGTAATTATAAAATTAGTAATATGAATGATCTTGATAAGGTATTGTTTAAGTAATTAAACTCTCTTTGTTTAACCATGATGTAGTATATGATCAATTAATTAATCACTCTAAGAATCACTCTGTCATTAATTATATAATCAATATGTTTGACATTATAATTAATATGGTTGTCTTTATGGTAGATGTTATAGTTTATTATGACTTTAATGATTAAATGTATTGTCTATATAATTATATGATTAATAATAATAAATAATTATATGATTAATAATAATGTGTGTGGTTGATTAATAATAATGTATAAATATATGACTAGCAACAACCACATTAAGTAAAAAGTGGTTGACATACGCCAATCGATGCCATTAATTTTAAAAGGGTGGAAAATGGCGCCGATTGGCTTATATCAACCACTTTTTACTTAATGTGGTTGTTGCTAGTTGACGGCGAGCATCCATGGCCACAACCATGAACACATTTATACATTTTAAATGTAATAATTAAGTATTATTTAGTAATTACTAAATTATTATTTAAAATAAAATTATTAATTTACAATAATGTAAATTAATTGATATATTGATAATGTAATGTATAAATTAATTAATACATTTATACAATATTAATTAATACATTGCTAAACTATTAATGCATTAATTACGCCGAAAGGCGTACACCTATTGACAATGGGCACAATTAATTATCTTTTAATCTTAAATTCTAATCTGATGGCTAAGCATTGAAGATGCTGGCATATTCTTAGTCGTCCTCCAAAATAAATGCGTCATATTTATTGTTCATAACTTCCTTGCATTTATGAAGGCATTCGTTAACATGTTTACTTTTTTACATTTACCTAATCACATTATAAATTTACTGTAAAAATACATAATTTCCACGTTCAAATGATTAAGGAGGATTAAAATATATGCAGGCCATGTTTATATCATTAAAAAACACTCTGCACACGTTTCATTTTGGTGGCACTCATTCATTTTTTTATATCTGAAAGGTCGTTTGATGCCACGACCTGCACGTACGTTTAATATTCACCTGTCATTATCCAAAACACACTCAAATTTAACTCAAGATTTTTACTGGGCTAGGAGTTTTACTAGGCTGAGAGTTTTTACTGTGTAGGGGTGATGCAGACCCCCGACACTCGGGCTGAGATCCGCACAGGATCTCTCTTCTTCGAATCCGCAGAATTGAAATAGTTCTTTCGGGCCCTCACTGGAACCCCACGAATTTGATCCACGGGTCCTTCACGAAACTCCACTGGCACAAGCAATGCTCTAGGCATGAGTCTTCACCTCCACATGGCCACCAGATGTGACCTTCGGCTAAATATGATCGGGACTTTTTTCTATTCGGAATTTTGGGTTTTGCGACTTCACAAATCCTGATGTTGAGTATCCTTGACTCTTCAATCCCCGAAACCCGAAATGCCAAAATGCCAAAATGTCTTCAACGACAATTAGCTCCGACCCACATCTCGGTCCATGTGACCACTTCCTCTGTGACTACAGTCCTACTCTGAAGGTGTGTTGCGTTTCACGACTTCGGGATTTCCAATGCAAGTGTCGCGACTCCTTGTCCTTGGGAATTCCAAAATGTCGAATCCCAAAATGCTGAAATGCATCAGCTCCTTGTCCTTGGAACAACTGAAAGGATGAACTCCGAAACTCCAAAATCTCTGAAGTTCCTTCTCCATGGCATGTCGCATTTCACGAGTTCAGGGTTTTTAATGCAAAGCGCCCCAGTTCCTTATCATTGGGATTTCCGAAATGCCGAATCCCGAAATGCCAAAATGTCGAACCCCGAAAGGGCTGGCGAGTGAACAGATCCCCACTTGGGTCTTGTCCACGTGACCCTGTCCCGTGACATGGCACTATTCCTCCGAACGCTTTCGGGTTTTCACGTTTCAGAGAATCATGATGCAAGGTTGCAATGATTCTTGACCCTTCGAACTCCCGGGTCCCTAAATGCCAAAATACCAAAACCCAAAATGCCAAATTTCTACTCCAAAGGGAGATCAACGGTTGTGAGCCTCCCCTGATCTGACGGATCAGATCCTTTTGGGATTTCGTGGGTCAAGAGTCCCAAACTCTTACCCTTTTCATCTTTCGATAGCCGAAATACCGAAATGCCGAAATATATATTTTCGGGACTTTGACGAGTCCTCTCCTTTGCATATATGAGGGTTAAACCTCATGCACCTTCTCCTGGATCCGATGGCTATCGGTCCCCTGCGCTAGATCTGATGGCCCATATTTGTTCTCCTGCGCTCTCTCCTCCTACTGCCTGGACACAAAACTCAATGGTCCAAATCTTTCCTTCCAACACCGATCCAACGACAGTTGTAGCTCTCTCTCGAGAATGAACTTATTCCTTCCCCTTGGAAGATTTGTCAAAGTTTCAAAGGCCTTAGCCTTTGCTTCCTCTGCGAAGCTTGTCACCTTGGCTCCCGCCTATGTTCTTGAAAACGTTGTCTCTCCTGAGCTTTGGAAACTCTGAAACCTCAAAGGGTTTCTCTTGGTCTCTGTGACTTCTTGTAGGAATCTGCCTGTCCTGAGCTTTGTTCACTCTGAAACCTTAAAAGGTTTCTCAATCTTCTGCTCCTCTCAGCTATTTCTCTGTGTGAAAAGGCATTGTTCCTCCTGAGCTTCCTTTCTCTGAACCTAAAAGGTTCCTTCGAACTCTGCAACCTCTTGCAGGACCTTTGCATGAAATAGTGATATCTCTTCTGAGCTTATCTGTGGCTCTGACCTCAAAGTGTCTCTGTCCCTTTCTCTCCTTGAAGGGATATACATGCCCTCTGGAAAATTCCTGCTCAAGCACTCCTTGCTGAGCCTGCAGGGTGTTCAGTAACCCTGTGAAGGTCTTCCCTTGACACTTCTCTTCTCCTGAACTCAGAATAGAGTTCTTATGTGCACTCTATGCACCTGCTCAATGCCCTCTTGGCAGATCTCTCCATAATCTTCAGTGACTCTGTCTTCTCAACGAACTCGAAATAAAGTTCTCTCCCAATGCATCCAGTGCATTCGCTCGATGCCCTCCTAGCAGAGCTTCCACAGAATTCTCAGAAATTTTGTCTGTCCTGTGCCCTCCTCTGCACAGTTCTTCCTTCAAGGTGTTCAACAACCTTGAGGCTTCTCCCTGAGTCAATGAATTCAGCTGGTTCTCCCTCCTCGCACGTCTTTGTCTGAAATTCCTCAGAATTCATAAGTGTGCTCCTGCACTAGTTCTCAGAGACCGCAGTACTCTGTCATGCACTCTTGCATGAGACACCAAAGAACCCAAACCTGAAATCAAAGAACTCAACAGACAATGACTTATGTCTATAACCTGCAAATGCAAACTAACATACATCTACAACATATCATCCACACATAAATACATTCATCCATAAACACATAAACACACACAGAATTCATGCAGGAAAAACGGCTCTGATTGTATTAATATGGAATGCCTCTTTACAATGTGTTCGAGCTTGGAATGCAACAGAGTCTCGCCTCTCCTCTCCTATCTTCTCTATAGACTCTTCTTTCAAAAATAAGATCTAAGATCTTTTACATGAGGGATCTCTTTTAGCTCTTCCCTCCAAGATACCTACTCTCATTAACTACATTCAATTACAATGAATGGACCATCTAATCTGAATCAGAGTTTGATCCCTTTCTTCCTGTCAGCCATTAAGACGACACTAACTATAGCCTACTAAAAGGCACGACTTTGGCTCTACCAACCTTAAAATCATTTAATACATTTAAATTCAAATTCAAAAACTTGAAAGTGAGAGGGTTGCGCCTCTCCTCTCCATTGAATGCGCACTGAGTGGGATGGTTGGCTGGCGCGTAGCTGGCTTGGAGCGATGCTCCTGCATCATACTCCTCTGCTGTGAAAAAATCATGAGCTCCTGCTCATGAGCTTCCTAGCATCATTGTTGAAATCCACCTGGATCCCAAACAGTTCCCTGGAGCTGTCCATTCGCTCCTCTGCTCCACTGCTGCTGCTGCTGCATCTTCTACTTTTCTTCTTCTCTCGCAGGTTCTCCCATGTTCAGCTTCTCTTCACTGGCTGCTTCTGCTCCTGACCTCGACATCAACCTTCTGATCTCTTCGATCTCCTTGTCCAACTGTTGCAGTGGTTGGCTCCTTTTATGTAGTCTGCTCCACTGCACTTCTTCTCTGCAAATGGGTAGATCATCATGATCCCCCATGCCATATTTTTCCTCCTCTGTGGCCTCAACTTGCCACCCTACTACAAGATTCATCTCTATAGTCTCGTTACTGAATTGCAGTTCAGTCACCTTCTCTGACAGACTTGCTTCTGCCATTTCCCCTTGTGTTGGCTCAAGTCCAACCTATCCCAGCTGCTCCTCAGGCTGGTATGCTCCTCCATTTGTCTCCAACTTGATCAGTTGGATGCACAAGCTATGCACTATCACCCTTCTCTCCAGGGATTCCAATTCTTCACAGAGATCAACAAAGTCCATGCTTTCTACTTCCTCTTCTGCTACAGATTCCAGTGCTGCAGTCATCTTTGTTTCAGCTTCCTAGCTGAAAATTTTGAGCAACTTGGCTGAATGCTCTTATCCTTCTTCTACTGGGGTAGACATCAGTGTTTTCTCCATTTCTTCCTCCCTGACAATCTCTGCTAGTTGTCCTTCTTCTGTTGCTGCCTTTGCAACACAAGCTCTCACTTCAACTTGGCTAAGTGGCAGGAATACTTCAATTCCCCCAATCATTAGAATGCTCTTCTGATCTTTCTCTATCATCCTCTCTCACTAATATGAACTCATCATTGAGTTCATGAGACCTTCAAACAGTCTCATCTGCTCTCCCTTGCCCACTTGGAAATATGGGATTTCTGCCCTGCCCACCTGACAGTCTATGAGATCAATCGATCCCATCTTTATCAACACTCCTTGCTCACATGAACTCACTTCTTAGCTCCTGAGACTTTCAGACAGTCTCACTTCTTTTCCCCTACCCACTTGGCAATTTGGGAACTTTCTACTGCCCACTTGGCAGTCTATGAGATCCAGTGATCCTATCTCATTGCCCACTTGGAAATCTGAACTTTCACCATTGCCCTCCTGGCAGCTCATGATATCTTCCAGTGATCTCTTCTCCTCATCATCACTAAGATTTCTCCCAGCTTCTGGCTCACACACATGAACCACTTCCTCCTCTGGTTCGTTGAGGACTTCAGCATGACTCAACCATCCTCTTATCATCCATCGTTGTTCTCTGGCCAATAATTCCTTGACTGGCCATTTTACTTTCCTCCTCAGAGGCCATTCATACACCCATCACAATTTTGCATCCTGCTGCATCTGCAATGCAAGCTCCTCCATCCTTTCTCTTATCTCGACGAGTTCTTTATCCATCTCAACATTTTTCTACTACTGATGGTTCTTCTTTCCACCATGTCCATGGCCTTCAGTAGGCATCTTTCTGTTCCTATCTGCCCTCCTGGCAAACTTGTTGTTGTCACTCTACAACTGAGAGCACTTCCAACATCTCCTACAGTCCACGTGACTGTCTATTTGTTGTCGCGTCCTGCAACAATCACCATAGAGTTTCATCACTCTGCCTTCCTTTTTCCTCCATCTGTAATATGCCTTTGTCACCTACAAAAGTCAAATCCCGCTCTGATACCACTTGATGTGTATCAGAGTACTCTTTTTCCTCTAGATCTCTCTGCCTGAAATATACAAATAAAAATCAAGCTCTGATACCACTTGATGCAGACCCCCGACCCTAGGGCCGAGATCCGCACAAGATCGCTCTTCTTCGAATTCGCAGAACTGAAATAGTTCTTTCAGACCCTCACTGGAACCCCACGAATTTGATCCACAGGTCCTTCATGAAACTCCACCACCACAAGCAATGCACCAGGCATGAGTCTTCACCTCCACATTGCCACCAGATGTGACCTTCAGCTAAATATGATCGGGACTTTTTCCGATTCAGAATTTTGGGTTTTGCGACTTCGTGAATATTTATGTCGAGTCTCCTTGACTCTTCAATCCCTGAAACCCGAAATGCCAAAATGCTGAAATGGATTCAACGACAATTAGCTCCAACCCACATCTCAATCCATGTGACCACTTCCTCCGTGACCGCAGTCCTACTCTGAAGGCATGTCACGTTTCACGACTTTGGGATTTCCAACGCAAGTGTCTCGACTCCTTGTCCTCGAGAATTCTGAAATGGTGAAATGCCCCAAATCCTTGTCCTCGGAACATCCGAAAGGCTGAAACTTGGAACTCTGAAATCTCCAAAGTTCCTTCTCGATGACACGTCACGCTTCACGACTTCGGGGTTTTTAATGCAAATCGCCCCGGTTCCTTATCATCGGGATTGTCGAAATGCTAAATCCCGAAATGCCAAAATGCCGAACCCCGAAAGGGCTGGTGAGTGACAAGCTCCCAACTTGGGTCTTGTCCATGTAACCCTGTACCGTGACATGGCACTATTCCTGCGAACACTTTCGGTTTTTCACGTTTTGGAGAATCACAATGTAAGGCTGCAACGATTCTTGACCCTTCAAAATCTCGGGTCCCTAAACGCCGAAATACCGAAACCCGAAATGTTGAACTTCTACTCCAAAGGGAGATCAACGACTGTGAGCCTCCCCTGATTCGACGACTCATATCCTTTCGAGATTTCGTGGGTCAAGAGTCCCGAACTCTTACCCTTTGTATCTCCCGGTAGCCGAAATACGGAAATGCCGAAATATATTTTTTCGGGACTTTGACGAGTCCTCTCCTTTGCATATTCTAGGGTTAAAACTCATGCACCTTCTCCTGGATCCGATGGCTATCGGTCCCCTATGCTAGATCTGACGGCCCAGATCTGTTTTCCTGCGCTCTCTCCTCCTACTGCCTAGACATGAAACTCAATGGTCCAGATCTTTCCTTCCAGCACCGATCCAACAACAGCTATAGCTCTCTCTTGAGCATGAACTTCTTCCTTCCCCTTGGAAGATTTGTCAAAGTTTCAAAGGCCTCAACCTTTGCTTCCTCTGCGAAGCCTGTCACCTTGGCTCCCGCCTGCATTCTTGAAAACGTTGTCTCTCCTGAGCTTTGGCAACTCTGAAACTTCAAAGGGTTTCTCTTGGTCTCTGTGACTTCTTGCAGGACTCTGCCTCTCTTGAGATTTTTTCACTCTGAAACCTTATAATGTTTCTCAATCTTCTGCTCCTCTCGGCTAATGCTCTGTGCGCAAAGGCACTATTCCTCCTGAGCTTCCTTTCTCTGAACCTAAAAGGTTCCTTGGAACTCTGCAACCTCTTGCAGGACCATTGCACGGAATAGTGATATCTATTCTGAGCTTATCTATGGCTCTGACCTCAAAGTGTCTCTATCCCTTTCTCTCCTTGAAGGGATATAAGTGCCCTCTGGAAACTTCCTGCTCAAGCACTCCTTGCTGAGCCTGCAGGGTATTCAGTAACCCTGTGAAGGTCTTCCCTTGACACTTCTCTTCTCCTGAACTCAGAATAGAGTTATTCTGTGCACTCTATGCACCTGCTCAATGCCCTCCTGGCAGAGCTCTCTAGAATCTTCAGTGACTCTGTCTTCTCAACGAACTCGAAATAGAGTTCTCTCCCAATGCATCCAGTGCATTTGCTCGATGCCTTCTTGGCAGAGCTTCCACAGAATTCTTAGAAATTATGTCTATCCCGTGACCTCCTCTACACAGTTCTTCCTTCAAGGTGTTCAACAACCTTCAGGCTTCTCCCTGAGTCAATGACTTCAGCTGGTGCGCCCTCTTGGCACGTCTTTGTCTGAAATTCCACAGAATTCAGAAGTGCGCTCCTGCACTGGTTCTCAAAGACCGCAGTACTCTGTCATGCACTCTTGCATGAGACCACAAAGAACCCAAACCTGAAATCAAAGAACTCAACAGACAACAACTTTTGTCTGTAACCTGCAAATGAAAACTAAAATACATCTACAACATATCATCCACACGTTAATAGTACATTACTAAAGTATTAATACTTCAACACATTAATTGGCGATGACCAGGGTTGACTATGGTTGACCATGACCATGATTGATTATGGTTGACTGATGTTTATTATGGTTGACCATGACCATTATTGATTATGGTTGACTGATGTTTATTATGGTTGACCATTCCCAAGTCTCACATCATGTTTTATATTGTCACATTGCGACGTCGGGGAAAGGTCATCTCATTGCAATGTTGGGCGATGTTTTTCACATTGTGGCATAAGGTTTTGTAAATAACGTTGTGACAATGGGTTATGTTTGTCACATTGCGGCATTTGGAAGTGTTTTTGACATTATGATGTAAGTTATTTCTATCACATTGCGACGAGGAGGCAATGTTAATCACAATGGGTTAATGAGGTTATATTCATCATAGACCGACAATAAAAAATGTTTGTGGCATTGCAACGATGGGTCTATTTTGTTAAATTGTGACGATAGGGAAATGTTTGTCGCATTGTGACATTCACATATGTTCGTGACATTGCGATGTTAGGAAAAATTTGACATATTGTGATCTCGAGACCATGTTGATTATGGCTAACCATGTTGGACCATGTTCATTATGGTTAACCATGGTTTACTGTCGCATTGCAATGTTGATAATGTTTTCTTTGTTATATTGTGACATCAAGTTTTGTTCGTCACATCACATCATAAGGCACTATCGCATTGCAATGTTGATCAAATTTTCTTCGTTAAATTGTGACATTAGGTTTTGTTCGTAACATGACATCATAAGGTTTTGTTCATCACATTGCTGTTAATATTATGGTAGCTTCAGGAGGTATGAATCTCTATTGTGACCTATGACGAGACTAGAATCCTCCGGAAGGAAGCAAAGAATTGAAGGAAACCCTAGACAAGTTGTCGGCTGAACAAATATATTTATATTGAATTTATTGATGCCCAAAAGGAGAAGTCGACCCCAATTAGCTTGGCCAGTCCACTATAAATACAGGGTGCCAGTTTCATTATTTCACATCTAAGCAGTTGCAGTGAGAGCTAAATCTGCACAGGCAGTTGCAGGCAGCAACAGTTTTGTGCGCAAGTCTTCTGGGAGAGATGGAAAGTGGTGTGCTAGCTTCTGGGTGGGATCACTTGTTCAGTTTAGTTTCTATTCTCTTGCTTGGTGCATTTAGCCTCTCTTGGCTATTGATTGCAACCAGGATTCTCTTCTCGGTCAAGGTCAAGGTGCTCGGAGGGTGGCTTTGGCCTGTGGTTGGGTGACGAGGGTATCGTCGATGGTTAAACGAGCAAAATCCTCTATATCCTAACAGGTTATGGGCCCACACCCCCTTCAGTCATCCTAAAACGCTGGAAGGAAACATAACCGCTAGGTATTGAGCTCATTAAAGAACTGCCGCTAGGGTTACTAGCAGGAGCAACTTGCAAAGAACCGCAGCTAGGGTTACTAGCAGTAGCAGTTACATAAACCCTAATTCTCATATCCGACACCTTGTGATGGAGCATCTTTCTCAAGGAGAAGATATCTAGATGCACCCTAACTCAACGCACCTATTGAATTTCTCAAAAGAGAGAAATGACGAAGTTGAAGTTTTGGATCAAGGCATGACCATTTATCAGTCAACCGAAGACATGTGAGAAACAATCAGTCTCTTACATTACTCAGCACTTACTGGGACAATTGAAGATGGTATGTGGATAATCGACAGTGGAGCTTCAAGGCACATGACGGGAGATCAAGCTAGACTCTCATATCTAAATGAGAGAAAGACATCGTACAAAGTGGAGCCTGGAGACAAAAGCACCTACCCCGTCGAAGGATTTGGACAAGCCTCCATCAAATTGGAATCAGGTAATCATGTTCACTTAAGCAATGTTCTATATGTACCTGGTTTAGAAAA
>SNQJ01S0002437.1:114875-137970 GCA_010110895.2 Picea sitchensis | reverse complement strand
TAAAATAATTTGTTGATGCCCGTAAAGGTTTTTTTGATGAATAGTATAAATATTAATTAAAATAACCATAACTTCATCCTATTCTAACCCTAATACTAACTAGCATACCCACTAAGCTGGGGAAAGGGAATGCCGAAAAAAACTAACATATTTTTTTTTGGCAATACTAATTTTACCAATGTGCACCATTCTACCATCTTTGCTTAATTATCAAAGGATTCTGTGAGAGTATTGAAATATTTGAATCATAGAAAACCAAAATAATTCATTCAAATGACTCATTAGTCTATAAAAGGTGCAGAGCAACAACATACAATTATTTTCTCATAAGTGAAATCAAAGCTCAATTGAACTAACATAGATACAACATACTTAATGAGGTAAATATAAAATTCCACACAATGAATTAACCATATTTCCGAAAGAATATATAGGTATTAGGATTGATGGGAACATGTGATTAATATCCCTGGCCAACACTATTAGTATTGCTTTATACTAAGTAACAAACCATAACCTCTCTACATCATTGTAATACCTTTGCCCAAAATCACTCAATTTTTATTTCATATCCAGGAACAAAAATACTACTACGAAGATATTCCCTTTATATGATTTCATCTCATCAAGAAATATTTAACGACTCTAAAATATGACCCTGCATCAATATACATGATAGAAAAATATTGTCAAATCAAACTTGAGTGAGAATATATGTGTTTATATAGTAGATGAATGTTTACCATGAAAAATAAGGCTTAAGCAATTCTAAAGAAGACATGGTATAAATTAAGTACAGATCCTCACTAATAAGCTACAAATGGTAAGAAACTCAGAGAGAGAACCCAAGGACTCACTTGGTAATTTTTCCATGCTAACATTGGTAGCATGCCTTGGGAAGGTGAAAATATGACGGGCATGTAAGTTGGAGATCCTTCCAGTTGAGGACCGGGAAAATAGGGTGATCTTGGGAAAGGCCAAGAAAAAAACTGAGATGAATATGATGATGTCGGTGTTGTAGGAGATCCTGAACTTGCATGACCTGAAACTATTGTTGCGGGTTGGGGATGATGAAACTTGCAGTGGGTTGGGGATGATGAAACTTGCAGTGAACAACATATTTGCAGGATCTAGTACGCATGTAATATGCACATACTTTCTCTCCTTGTACAACAAAAATCAACAGACATCAAATATATTGATATTCATCATGCATGCATATAATTCCCACTAAAACAGAGCAATATTTTCATGGTATACATTTTTCCAAACTTAACATTTTGATACAATCTAAGTCAAATGAATTTTAAATTTATGTTTTACATAAATCACAGTTCCAAACTATATTATCGTCCAAATTTTAGATAACATACCTGACGCATAGGAATGCCTAAATAATTTAGTTGTACTTGTCCTCCTAATCCATTTCTGTTACATGGATGATGGTACTTGCATGTCGCACAAAACTTGCAAGCTCTTGTCTTCAAGTAATACAACAAAATACATTATTTTCTTAATATGAAACTTTTAATAGCAAAAGAATTTAGAATTTTTATTGACAACAATTCATTGCTTATAAAACTACAACATATATAAACCAAAAGCCTCCCTTTTGTCAATTATCAATCTAGTTTACTACACATGGTTTCAGTGTTGCAAACTAGGAAAGAGGAAATCTCAAATTTGATCAGCATAAATGTTTTTTTAATGTAGAAAAATATTTGAAGTTATACAGTGCTTCCATTTATGAATCAAGGATCCTGGACATGTTACAATTATCCAAACATTTCCATTGTGACATACCTATAGAACACTCTCACCTTTGTTTGGCTAAGTTTCATATTTGAAACATGATTTGGACCAAAATCTTTACTTTAACCACTTATATACCAAGCCTGTAGACTTAACTAATTGACCGACAACTATACCTGAGTGTAAACATTCCAAAGGTACAATACTAGTGCAAAAAAGAAACTTAAGAGAGAATTCTGGGTGGATTTGAAATATTTCTACTTATTGATAAATCCTTGCTATTTAGAAACACGCCAAGTGTTGGAATTTAGTTCATCTTCGTAACCAATATTAATTTCCATCTGCCAAACAATAAAATTCATCCTGGTATATGAAAGGAAAGTTGAAATAGAATTTACATACCAATCTGGATGATGATTGGAAAGAAGAGGAGGGCAAGACTCAACCCCATAACCTAGCAGATGTGGCAAAATTAAAAAAGAATGTCAAATATTGCTACAACGAAGAAGATATTAATTCAGTCCTGTAAAGTTCACTTCTAAAACCAAGTACAGGTTGACCAACCATCCAACAAGGTTGTATATGCTTATCCAAAGAGCCTTTATCTATTAGGTAAGTGAACATACAAACATTTGGGGCACTTGAGTCTTTAGAGAATGACTAGGACTCATCACCTATAAATATTTCAAGCAATTACAAACACTAGTTTTCTGTCTAAGCCACATAGAAAATCTCACTCCAGAATCAAGTGTTGGAATGTGAGAGCATTTATGGATATTTATCATAGGCTATACAAAACATAAATGTCCTACCAATAAATATTTTCTATAAAGCATAAATTAAAAGACTTATTTTTTTGATACGCTTCCTTTTACTATTAGTGCCACCCGATCAACACCAAAGTGGAAAACCATTGGCACTAGGGCTAAAAACTTTGTCCATCACTGCATCTAGCCCACCTGTGTAGCCATGACATCCGACAATGAGATAACATGTAATATGGGGAATCAAACCCTGGTGGGGGTGTATCACCACCCCTGCTTTACTAAACAGACAAGCCCTATATTAAATTAGAAGACTTTATTTTCAAAAAAACAAAAAGAGGAACAAGGGGTCAAGCCAGCAAATTGAAATCATATTGACCATAAAAGGTTGGGNCAAATAAATGTTTTGTTTGTACAATCAAGAATGTAAAGGAAGATCCTCCAGTGTCACGTGTTGCACATAAGCAAGCATGAATTTGGCAGCAAATTATCAAATCCACAATTAGAAGTTTTTTAGGCAATATGCAAAGATTCTTTCAATAAGATGAGGAAAAATTATATTAGGAGGGGACATAAGCACAATTCATTATCTTGCATAAGCAGAACAGATGTTGAATGCCAAAGACAATGGGACATTTCAATAGAAAAACTCCCATAAAATCTAGAAATAGGGAAAAATATTAAGTCAGACACCTTAAGTGAACAACTCCAGGAAGATCTGCCAGATCCTCAACACATGCATGGTGTCATAGACAATGGACACGGTCAATTGAAGCAGTTCAAGCCTATTTCAACACATATTAGCTCAATGTTCACCGTTGCTTAAAGTTTATCATCTTAAAAATAGAATTGAGCTAACCATTGCTTAAAGTTTATCATCTTAAAAATAGAAGAAAGAAAGCATCAAATGAGATACAAAATACTAAGAAGCACCTAAACTAAACACACCCACACACAGAAAAAGTAGAAATCTTTTGTATCAAATAAAGGATAATCTCGTAAAGGTTGGTTGCAAATTGATATAGGGGTAAATATTGGTCCTCGTAACAAATACTTTTCTAAGTTTGCTAATGCTTTCAGCCTTGAGCTTTATTTACTGTTCAAGTTGGAATCAATGTTTTCTTTTTATCCTGGATAAACATCAAGTATCAAAAGGTTGCCTCATTTGGCACTCAACCAGCTCAGATCCATGCAACTTTAGTAAGTCACAAACTGAACACAACAATTGGACACAATATCGATTGGAACCCGTGGAATTCCTCTCAGATCCCGAAAAATGGGTATTGTGCATCTTTCTTAGGTTAAATGCGACAGAGCTCTAGAGCTAACGCTTTAAAAAAACTCCAAGAAACATATCCTTTGAAACTAAAATGACTCCTCACTGTTCTTGAATATGCAGAGGTAGAAACATATCCTTTGAAACTAAAATGACTCCTCACTGTTCTTGAATATGCAGAGGTAGGATAATTGTTGTTTCTCTGTGCATCAAAAGCAATGTGTGTAAATAAAAGAAACAGTCCAAGCACAAACAAAGAAAATAATATAGGTCACATCATTTGTATGAAATGGTGGACACAATGTGGTAAAACAAAGGTGTTACTTGGTATTTTTTACTGCAATCTGTAGAGAAAACACACTGGGGGATCTTTGTCAAACAAACACCTTAAGGATATAGATAGTCTCACTTAAGGTGGGCTACATTTTCAAAATGTTTTAAATCTGTATAAAGGCCTGTACTTCTAATGCTTGTGTGTTGGTTTTCTAATGCTTGTGTGTTGGTTTTTGCAAGTGTAAAATTCTATCTTTGCTCTTGGAAGTGTATGTTTCAAAATTTGATTTTGAAAATACATACTCACTACCAACATTAATCTGATATTGTCAAACCAACGTCATTGAAGCATACAAGGTTCCATGACAAGTATTTGACAAAAAGTATAAATGGATTTTTCTCACAGTGGCTATTGAGCTGTTGTATTGAAGGAGGACGAGTTCATAATACTTATTTTCAACACATAATAAATTCTGAATCCTCACAGCAATAAACTTTAGAAGGCTGGTCCTCACAAACTTGGCAAGCAGAATAATGATATACAGGACTGAATGGTGTGTTGGTTATTAGCTCTGTGTTGAAAACCATTTTCTTTACTTAATTCTGTATAACAACAGACCGCATTAACAATTTTGAGCGCATGAATAGAAAATTCAGGAATTATTAATACCCAGCATTGGAACCAAATCTCGAAGGCGATTCAACAGAATCAAATTTGCAGCATATTGAAATTTGTTCCCGAATTTATAACAGCCCCAGATTCTCTGTGTACACATCTCTTGTACAACTGTAAAGGGCAGATTTATTTCACACATTTTATGGCTGGAAACCCCCTTAATTGTCATAGCCTTTTAGACCAACATTAGTATACAATGTGGGGTCTGTTTGCTTGGGACTGTTACGCCACAGGAGTCCCTGAACGCTGAGTTGTTACACCACAGGAGTCCCTCAACGCTGAGTATATTAAGAGGGCATGCTTAGAGCAACATCCCAGTGATTATCTACTATTTTTAGACCTGGCTATTTGTGCTGTAAATCGTAGAATTTTGAGGCATAACCAGGTTCACACAGGGCTATATATTATTACAACATTCAGATGATGATGTTACTATTTATTGTACCTGCAAGGAAATGCACATGAATCCAGATGAAACATTTCTGTTCAAAATGGTAGATATTGATCACTTGATCGATTTTTTTATCAAATGCCACAAAAATTCATGCAGATTACAAGATGAAACAACTATAAAGTTTAGAGGTCTCTCTTTTCTCAACAAATCTGTTACGCTTCTCTCAATCACGTATGGATTCCTGATATGATGGATTGTTTTCCGAATCCTGCAATTGAGTGCCTCAAGCAAAGGCATGTCTCTCGACTTTTCCCCCACATATCTCCATTGACGATGGCAAAAATGAACCAAAAAAAAACAATAAGAAATGGTCGACTGATGACGTCGAAGTAATAGTGGAAAAAACTTGTTGAAACAATATAATATCTCTTTACCTGTCATTGGACCAGCTCCCCCAATTCCCAACGATTTGTTCTTTGCATCGTGTTGTACAGGGTGAGCAAATGGCAATGAATTAGTTCAACTCGTCTTTGCATCGTGTTGTGCAGGGTGAGAAAATGGCGATGAATTAGTTCCCCAGTTGAATATGTCAGAAACATAAGAACAAGGGCAGGGAAGGAAAATGCCAAGAACTGAAATGTTCCCATAATTCAAAACAAGGAACCCAGATGTGCCCAAAATTAAATGGCAGGAATTGAAAATGCTAGGAAAATGTGCGCACAATTAAAAATCCATGGCTCTCCACTGGTAAGGAGACACTGCTCCATGGGGCTCCACCTTGTAACCCATGCTTTAATTGAAATTGAAATTAAAAACCCATGGATTTCTAGTTGCTCCACCGGGTAAGGCATACCCATGCTTTAATTAAAATTGAAATTAAAAACCCACCCCACGGCTGTGTAATTTTTAATTAAAATTAAAAACCCACAGCTGTCTAATTGCTCCACCTGGTAAAGAATACCCATGCTTTAATTAAAATTGAAATTAAAAACCCATGGCTGTGTAATTGCTCCACCTAAAGCATACCCGTGCTTTAATTAAAATTGAAATAAGAAACCTACGGCTGTCTAATTTGCTCCACATACTTTGATTGAAATTAAAACGCAAAACTCACACATGCTTTCATTGAGGCAATGCCATTCGTTTCTTTAATTAAAATTGAAATAAAAAACCCACGGTTGTCTAATTTGCTCCACGTGGTAACGCATGCTTTGATTGAAATTGAAACTCACACATGCTTTGAGGCAATGCCATTCGTGTCAATGAGGCTGAGGTAGTGACTGTTAATCAGTCAAACGTGGTGGTAAAGAGTTGTGTACAAATTATTTTTTGTTAATCATTTTAACGATTCAAATGGGCATGTCAATGAGGTTGAGGTAGTGACTGTTAATTAGTTAAACGTGGCGGAGAGTTGTACACATATTAAATTTTGTTAATCACTTTAACGATTCAAATGGGTAAAAAGTGAATTTTTAATATGATTAAGTAAATGTTAGAAAGTAAACAGGGTAATGGATGCATTTAGAAATGAGAGGAAGTTATGAGCATTAAATATCATTCATTGATTTGAGAAGACGACTAAAAATATGCTGGCATCTTTAAATATTAGTCATAAGATTAGAATTTGTAATTAAAAACTTCATTAACTCATCAATTCCAATAAGGAAACACCTATCAACTTAATTAATAATAATATGTATGTGATTGATTAAATAATGTTAAACATATGGTATTTACACTTCACTAAAGTTTATATATTTGTTTAGCTATTTTATTTTATTATATTATGGTTAACTAATACCAATAACTTTGACCATGTTAAAATGATATTTACTTTATAATTTATAATTTATATGATTCAATACCATTTATTAGTTATATTATTCATTATAATTTATATAATTAATTATATGTTTTATTAAATTAAATACTTTATATTTGAGATTTTTCAATAATCATCATTTCTGGATTTCAATTATGTTATTCATTAAATCCAAAAATTTCACCGCTATACTTGAAATGGTACAATATGGTCTATGTAATCCAAAAATTCCACCGCCATACTTTAAATGGTACAATATGGTCTATGTAATCATTATGTTTGAGCGGAGTTTTTATTAATTTTATGCTTAACTACAACGCAAAATATTCTTTAGAAGCAATTATTATTATCATTCGCAACCAATTTCTTTGAAATTGGTGATATGTGAGAAATGAGGATGAGTGTATGGTCGTTCTTTCCAAGTAACTAGCATAGTTAAATAATTATGGAAAAAAAAATATTCTTTAGAAGCAATTATTATTATCATTAACAACCAATTTCTTTGAAATTTGTGATATGTGAGAAATGAGGATGAGTGTATGGTCGTTCTTTCAAAGTAACTAGCATAGTTACATAATTATGGAAACATATTCTTTATCGCAATTTCTTTGAAATTTGTGATATGTGAGAAATGAGGATGAGTGTATGGTCGTTCTTTCAAAGTAACTAGCATAATTACATAATTATGGTTGATGAATGTTGTTTCTTTAATTATAGTTTGTTGTACAATTTAACTAGTCATATGCTTGTTTCAAAGATTAAGTTATACATGTGTAAGTATGAATTAATTCAGATTGTGAAACTATTCATAAATGGTTAAATCATTAAAAACCTTAATCTTAATATAATTTTGATTTTACTATATTTATTTTATTTATATATTAATTATTTTCAAAATCTAAATTTTATTAATATTACGAGATTTTCAAAAACCTTCTTTCAACTTCCATTCACACCATTTAAAAACTGCCATAATGGTAAAGGTAAAATGATCAAATGAATAGTTAGTATCATGAGATTTTCAAAAACCTTCATTCAACTTCCATTCACACCATTTAAAAACTGCCATAGTGGTAAAGGTAAAATGATCAAATGAATAGTGATACCATAGTGGTAAAGGTAAAATGATCAAATGACGGGCCAGAACAAGTGGAGTTGACAACGCCCCATGAACAACTAACTTCGTGTACGAAGATTAGTTGTATGAATTTTTTTTACAAAGATTCATTGTAGGAATGAAGAAACATTTATAAAATAATGTTACTTTTTGTGAAAATTGACTTTAAGATTTATGAGTGTTATTAAATGATATTTAATGATCTTGTTTAATGATATGAGTAAATTAAGATTGGAGAAGGATTAAATTTTAATAGATATAAACTTTTTAAATTTTTTTAAGTTTTACATAATAAAAATTTTTTAACCATTATATTTTTATAATTATTATTATTTTTAACACAAAATTTTTATTATTATAATTATAATTATAATTAGCACAGCCACAAACTCTCGTGGCTGGTAAACGAAAGGTTTTTTCTGTAAAATTCTCAACGCATTAAAAATCTGAGGTGGTTTTTTCTGTAAAATTCCCAACGCATAGGATTTTTCTTGGTTCTTTCATTTGTGTTGCCAAAATTCATGGTCAATTTAAAAATCTAGGGCTCTTTCTTGATTTTTTCATTTAAATTTAAAAATGGTCAATTTAAATAATCTACATAAATCACATATATCAATTTAGACGCAACATATAAACAAATTCATTTAAAAGTCTAATAAATAAATAAATATAACACTAATGTAATTATATGATATATAAGCAATATATATTAAAAAATGCAAACATATTAAAAAAAAATTCAAAATAAATAAACTTATCATATATAAACCTATCATATATATATAAACTGATGCTCTATATTATATACATTTTTAAGCTATGGCTGATATACATTTTTAAACTATGGCTGGTAAACTAAAAAATGCACAGAAAACAGAACATTAAACCCAATCGAATCTGTTAAAGGAAAAAAAATTAAACTTCAAAACTTTATTACCTTAATAATTGTGGTACCCCGAAATTTGAATGGCCGCCCAAACCTACCATTCAACATGCATCCAGTTTAACCACCCGTTAGTTTCATGCATGCGTTAATTGAAACACGGGAAGTGGTATCACCACACATGCAGGCTTGACATTAATAAAAACCCTAAAGGAGGGAGCAAGGATGGCCGCAAGAATAAAATGTTTAAAAGTGTTTAAAAGAGAACAATGATTGCTGAAATATTACAGATTCAGATTAACCTATCTCTTTCACTATTAACTTATCGGTGTTCACCAACCATTGGCTCTCTCAAGGAAATTATACTCAGACAAGGATAATGCTTCAAAAAATGTCAATGATCTGAAACTTATCAATGCGGGGTTTATAGTTCCTGTTGGTGAGATTCCTAGTTCCTGTTGGTGAGATTCCTGGCAGAGTTATTACAAAATATTTGCGCCCTCCTTTATCAGAAAAAAACAACCCACAAATGTTAGCGGGGTTATTACAATGCATGTTGTTGTGCGCCCTCCTTCATGAAAAGAAAACAATTGGCGAATGCTCAAAAGAACAAATGTTCATGCACGATTATGTAGAAGATAAATTAATTTTAAGCATGAGAAATTCTTTTTAAATCCGTGCGGTCCAGGATGATATGAATCTAATGATGCACATGCAATTTAAATCAACAAACAGACAAGGGCGCAATGCAACATGCACACAGACATGGGTGCACATGCAATTTAAAATCCATCTATTTAATGAACAAATGAATATAAAATGCAGAGAACATTTGTTGCTCACCTCACCTCTTTGTTGATGTTGATACTGATGTTGTGTCTTTATGATTGTTTCCTTCTCTCCTCTATGCTCCTGCCTCAGTATTTTCCTCTATACCAACTTGTATTATGCGTAGTAAGTCAGGCAAGAAACAGTCTAGGGCATTGGGCATCATATTATGCTTCGTAAGTCCGGCAAGAAACGGTCTGGGGCATCAATAGGTCGGAGGTATGAAGAGGCGTGGGGCATTAATGGAATGAAACAGTCGGGGCATCAACAGGTCGGAGGTATCAAGAGGCGCAGGGCATTAATGGAATGAAGACTTGCGCTAGCCATGATTTCTTGACTACAAATGAATATGAAACAATAATTATTCAAATTATGGTGGCCGACATCTTAGCTGTAAACCAGGGCATTGTAGGTGTATCTTAGATATGAAAAAAGTGGCAGAAACGTAAATTTAATACAGTAAAATAGAAAAAGTTAATAGTGAAGTAAATTTGTTAATCATTTGAGCGTGGCAATTAGATAGTCACACAGTAATTTCTTAATCATATTAAGTAAATGTTAAAAAGTAAACAGGTTAACGGAGTCCTTTAAAAATGCTAGAAAGTTATGAACATGAAATCTCATTCATTGATTTGGAAGGACTACTAAGAATATGCCAGCATCTTCAATTGTTAGCCATTAGATTAGAATTTGAGATTAAAAGGTGATTAATTGTGCCCATTGCCAATATGTGTACACTTAAATTAAAGACAGAGTGGGAAATGGAGCAGAGCACTCAAGGCTCGCTCTCTTCAGGGAATGGTGGAAACTAATTCGATTAGCAAATGAAATCAGAGTACAATATATAGATGAGATGGTCTCAACAAACCAAATCCTAGATCCATGAAGTGTGAATCTCAAACTTCTCCATGCTAAATATAATCTGAACACAACAACCCAATCCCTAGCAATCTGCCTATCATTTCTACATTAATCCAACATACCCCCTTAATGTAGAAATGGATTTTCTACAACACCTAATTTCTGCCTAAGGACCTCAAAGTGAATCTTGCCAACAGGTTTTGTAAATATGTCATCAACATTATCACTTGTGTTACAATACATAAGTGCAATCTCCTTAGACTCAATCTTTCTCTAACAAAATGATGTTTTTAACTCAATAATACTTGGTCCTTGCATGATAAAATTGGGTTATTACCATCGCGTCCTTTAGTTGTGCGATATTACTTTGTGGGTTTTGTTTACTTTTCTGCTTATCTTCGAATTCTCCTCGACTAGGCAACCACATATTTACTTTCAAGCGAAAAGCAATACCTTGTGGATGATAGGCGAGTTGGTTGTTTCTTCTTTGCTCCATTCCTCTTGTCCCAATGTTGGATCACATAACTGTAGTAGATCTTACATCATCACGGATTTCCACCTTTAATCAGTCAGGAAAAACACATGAATTGAACATCAAAGAGCATCCGTTATATAAAGACCACGAAAATGCATTGTCCCTTTAAGGATATCTAAAGGTTCTTCTTTGCGACCTTCAGTGGATTTCATTGTCGCTGTCCTCGATGGCTCGAGAATGCTAGCGCATATGATATATACAAGCGCCAGTAGTGAGATAATTCAAACTTCCAACCAACTGTCGATAGAAAGTTCCATCTGCATCTTTTGATCCATCTTGACTGCATAACTTCACAATATGTTCTAAAGGAATTGCTGATACATTGCAATCACTCATATTGAATATATTCAATATCTCGCTACATATACTTACTTTAATTGATCATAGTTTTTCAGTTGTTTCCAAACCTCAAGTCCCCAGCAATAGATTAGTTCACCAGATCTTTCATTTCAAATTTCTGTGATAGTTGATTTTTTATTTTTGCAATCAACTTACATGCATTTTCTGTAATGATGAGATCAACCGATATATAAAGATATTAAACAAATATTCCCTTCCTTATATTTCTTCACATAAAGATTAGGATCCGCTGATTTTCACAAAGCCTTTCTGATTAAAGAAGGTATAAATCTTTATATACCATGACCTAGGGGCTTGTCTAAATCCATAGATAGCTTTGCCCCAATTTACATACAGATGCTCACGTAGCTACGTACCAAGGCAACCGGTATTTCGATACACTTTCTTCTTTTAATTCACCATTTTAGAAAGCTGATTTCACATCTAATTTATGGATTTTCCAATTATGTGCAGATGCTTCAATGCAGCCCAGAACTCTAATTGTGTTTAATTTTTTCTACTGGTGCAAAAGTATCCTCAAAGTCTATTTATAACGCAGCATACAAGGCTAATCCCCAACTTCATCATCAATCATGTCTGGTTTAAACTTAACTTTACAAACAAAGCGCGTTACATCTATGGGTGTTTTTGTTCTCACGGTAACTCTGTTAATTCCCAAGTCGGATTCTTCATAATTGAGTTATATTCATCATTCATTGCTTCCATTTCTTCTTTATCTTCTTGTTGCAATTCATTGGTCCATTGACTTGCATTATATTAGTCATTAAAGCATAGTCATCATGCCTTGAAGGACGACGAGTCTGTATTGAAGACCTTCTTAGTACTACATCACTTGTAGGGGACAATAAATTCTGCTTCTGCTTTGTCATCATACAGACACAGTTAGTGCTCATCACTTACGCTTCAATTTTCAACTGTTATGCATACCTTTTGTTGTTCACATTGGTTCTCTTGGCGGTTGTTCCACTTCCACGCTCCATAACAATTGCGGGCTTAATTTGCTTGTGTTCATCATTGTTGGCATAGTATTCCCATGATCAGGTTTATCTTTATTATCACGTATGTTCATGGAATACATCCTACTAATAATTATTTTAGCAGGAAACTAAGGGTGAAATAGTTTATCGTTTTGTTCATGATGTCTAGCAAGACATTCAATTGATTTAGCATCTAGTTTCCTTCTATTATCTTTTGGTATGTGTGCAAAATCTTTACAACCAAAAAATTCGTAGATGCTTAACTCAGGTTTATATCCATTAAAAACTTCAAATGTTGTTTGAAATTCTAATTTCTTTGTTGAATTATTCTTCAAATATACAGGTATTCGGCTACATTAGAAAACATTTTGAAATGTGCTTCTTAGACATCACTAGTGCACATTCAACTAGTGTCTGTTGCTTTGGTTATGCTATGCCATTTTGTTGAGGTGTGATCATGGTATTGTTGAATTCCATTTCCTTCACAGTGCTTGCTTAAGAAGCTCGGAACCGTATTCGCCTCCTTCAATGGGATAGAAATTTACAATGCATTTTCCTGTCTGTTTTTTCGATCATGATTCTGAACTCCTTTAAATATTCGAATACATCTCCTTCCTTCTTATAAAAGATAGATCCATGTATCTAGATCGTCATCAATATAAATGTTATAAAATATGATGAACCTCCTAATGATTTAATTTGCATCGGTCCACATACGTCAGTATGGATTAATTCAAGCAGATAAGTATGTCTTTTCTCTTGATGTACCAAGAATGCATATCGATGTTGTTTTCCAAGTGCACAAGCACTACATTCTAAATGTACATTCTTTATTACAGGAAGACCCTCAACCATAGAATTCTTTTGAAGCGGTATAAGATCATGATGGTTATGTAATACATACAGCACGATGCCGGTTTGCTCTGTGGGTAGTTGTGTGGATGCCAATGCTAGATGACTATCTGCGCACACATCCAACTTATATAGTCCTCCACATATTGAACATGTAGCAACAGTCTTGTAGTGGTCTCGAATGTCTTTGATATGACACTGGTACTTGCCAAATTCTACTTTTAGTTCATAATCGGTTATGGTTGAAACTGAGATGAGATTCTTTTTAATACCAGGCACATACATAACAGTATATATCTGTTTCAATTCACCATTAGATAATTTCCCCTTTACTATTCCATAACCTTGAAATTTGAGTGACCTATTATCACCTAAATAGATATGAGTACCATTAATTTTCTCATTGTAGTCATCGGACCATTCTCTCCTACAGGACATATGTGCGGATGCACCTGAATCTATAAACCATGCATTCTTATCATCTGTCTCAGTAGACAGAGCATCCTTAGAAATAAATAATCTCAGATTGTTTAATCCATTAATTTCAGGATCATCTATATTTGCAAAATTCCCATTGTAATTCACATTGTGACTTTCATTGTGGCTTCTATTACTGTTATGTTTCTTTTGATAATTATTTCTACTGGGGTGTCTTGGTTTTAATGGCTAATATAATACCATTGCTATCAGTTTGAGCCATACCTTTCTGTTTTACTGAGGTGTCTTGGTTTTCCCCAATAATGACCATCTCCATTATTTCTATCAGTTTGAGCCATACCTTTCTGTTTTGAGTGAAAATTGCCTCTGTCTCCATTCCACGATTTGCCTCTGTCTCCATTCCATGATTTTCTCCATTGTTTACCTCTGTGCGTATATTTACCTCGTGCCATCAATGCAAGATCTGAACTTTTAGCATCCTGATCATAATTTTTCATCCTTTCTTCTTCTTGAAGGAGAATACCTGTAAGATCTTCAAAATTTGGGGGTTTTTCTCTTGCTGCAGGTGCTGAAATAAACACTTTATAATATGGCAGTAAACCTTTTAGAGCGATAGTTACTTGATCAGTACTAGCTACTTTTTCACCTATAGCTGCCAAATTATCACTTAAATCTTTGATGCGAGAGATGTACTTACTTACCCCTTCATTTGCTTCCATCTTGATCGACATCAATTTGGTCTTTAGAAACAATACCCGATTTGCATCTTTGGTTTCATAAAGACCTTTGAGCACGTCCCATGTTTCCTTAGACGTGTCATAATTTCTGATGTGAGGAATAATCTTGTCTTGCACAGACATTCGCAATGTAACCTTTTTTCTGGATTCCCTCTTATTCCAATCTACAAGTAATGCAGGATCTGTAGGCTTCAGCTCAGTGCCATTCACAATCGTCCAGCCACCAAGTAATTCAAGAATAGTCTGCAACTTGAATTTCCAATTGACGTAGTTCTCTCCATTCAATTTGGAAGCCTCATTGATATATGTATCAACCAAATGATGTTGGGTGGTGGCCATTTCACCTGATCTCTGAGGGTGAATACAAAATTAATCAACAAAAAAAAAAATTCAGAAAAAAAATTGACTGCACACGTTGGTCTTTTGCAGGCTGCGCCAGGAGGCAGAAATGGTCTGTGGGTGCAATCGCAGGAAGAATCAATCGGCAGCTGCAGCAACAACAGTGCAACCTCCAACAACCACACAGCGAAGATCTCACAATTCCACAAGTGAGACAGTGCTCAAACACTTAAAAAAAAAATCACGATTTGCCTCAAACACAGCGATCTACCTCTTTCTCAGAAGCTGCGACGCTCCTCCTCACGCGGTAGCAATCCACGATCTGCTCACACGGTTAAAAAAAAAATTCACACCCTCTTTTATGCTTCAGAAGCCTCGGTCATAGGAATGTCCTGCTTGACAATCTGTGTTATTGAACCCTCTGAAAGAAGTCGACTCGGCTCACGAACAGTGGCAGAAGAAAGAATCTAGAGTCGATTCTTTTGAAAGAAGTCGACCCACGAACAGAGGCAAAAGAAAGAATTTGGAGCCGAACCTTCTGAAAGAAGTCGACTCGCAAACAGAGGCAGAAGAAAGAATCTGGAGCCGAACCTTCTGAAAGAAGTCGACCCGCGAACAGAGGCAGAAGAAAGAATCTGCTGCAGCGATTCAGCAATGCCCAGATCTCAAAACGGAGGCAGCCGTGAAGGATGGAGGAAGCTGATGCCCTGCACCTCACAGTAGCGCGAAATTTACACGGCGCCTCACAGACTTAAAAAAAAATCGCGATCTCTCTGGTTCACGGCACGATCTGGGCACACTTCACAGCAGCACACTCCACAACAACGAACTTCGACAGCGATTGGATCAGTAGCAGCCACCGATCTTCGACAACAATCGGATTTGTAGCCTCTAGATCGAGAGGAGGATCAACTCTCTACACGGCGGTTGCAACCCTCAGGTAATGGCAACAGTTCAAGGGAATCGACAGCTCTGTGAAACAATTCCATGGTGGCAGCGACTTCACACGGCTCCACACTCCACGACTCCTAGAGGCGTTATTAACCCACATGAGCTCACCACAGCTCTGATACCAACTTAAATTAAAGACAGAGTGGGAAATGGAGCAGAGCACTCAAAGCTCGCTCTCTTCAGGGAATGGTGGAAACCAATTCGATTAGCAAATGAAATCAGAGTACAATATATAGATGAGATGGTCTCAACAAACCAAATCCTAGATCCATGAAGTGTGGATCTCAAACCTCTCCATGCTAAATACAATCTGAACACAACAACCCAATCCCTAGCAATCTACCTATCATTTCTACATTAATCCAACATGTACGCCTTTCGTAACACAACACTTTACTTCTCAACATATTTCTCAACTTAATTGAACTGTAGCATGCCATAATTATAATTATAACATAATACTTAAGATTAACACTTTATGGCTTAACATATTTCTGGTAGTACGCGCTGAAGGGCAGACCGTGGCAGATAGGTTTGGTTGGTTAATGGGATTTGTTTGAAGTGTGAGAGGCTGCCTGTAGCAGGATGATTCCTGAAACGACTGTTGTGTAAGAGTAAGGCACGTAATCTCCTGTCAAAGTTCTATGATCTAAGCGATTCAGAGACGGTTAGGCACAGTACTGTTCAGTTGCAAAACCATAAAGATTGAACAAAACTATAGTCTATCTTCCTATTTCTTCGCGATCAAAGGCGACTTTTAACGAGATGAACCACTGTTTGTTAAAGGCCTTCGAGAAAAAAACTGAAGTTTGTAAATAATTCTTATTATCGCTGGATCGACCAAATAAAGATCTATCTGTCTACTGCTCCGTTTAGAATCTATATTAATATTTTATCTGCTCGTCGTTGCATATTTCTTCTGAGGGTTCATATCAGGGTTCGTTCACTGTAACATTCTTGAAGATTCGAACTATCCAGATTTCAAAATCCAAGTATGTTAATATTTATAGAAACTATGTAAATGAATTTGGCAAAAATTTCAAAGTTTCTTGTGATTCAAAATCTATGTCTAATATCTCTAGAGGTTTTACTCAACTCTAAATCTAACTAAATAAACAATCAATTTACAGAAATTCTTTTCTATATTATCAAACCTTCGTACAGAAATTCTTTTCTATATTACCAAACCTTCGTAATTGGAAAAAATTACTACAAAATTAAGCTGCAACAATTAGACTCACTCCTAATCACTCATTTTGTAATTGTCATTAAGAGACTCATCAATATCGCAGAATTGTCATTAAGAGACTCATCAATATCGCAGCTTCTGAAGACAAGTAAAAATACATATTTGACAATGTACTGAAGAATTCACTCATTTCACATTCATATTGATTCCCAGTATTTGACTAATTAGTTCATATTTAACTAGTCATCTGAACTAATTAAATAAGCAGTCCCTTCGTCTTCAAGTATTCCACACCGTCGTTGATGATCTGGTCGATGCCAAATTTGAAGGAGAAACCGCTCTCCACCAATTTCTTCGACGAAGGGTTTACTTTTGGGATCGTTGGCACATCGTCAAATCTGACACAAGCATTCCATTTCTCGTTATATTTAAATACACAACCATATTAACATAGAAACTAGAATGGTCCATCCTATCAAAAAGAAACTAAAAAGTCCATCCTATCAAAAAGAAACTAAAAAGTCCATCCTATCTAGAATGGTCCATCCTATCAAAAGAAACTAAAAGAAACTATCCTATCTAGAATGGTCCATCCTATCCTATCTATCAAAAGAAACTAAAAAGTCCATCATATCTAGAATGGTCCATCCTATCAAAAGAAACTAAAAGAAACTATCCTATCTAGAATGGTCCATCCTATCAAAAAGAAACTAAAAAGTCCATCATATCTAGAATGGTCCATCCTATCCTATCTATCAAAAGAAACTAAATGGTCCATCCTATCCTATCTATCAAAAAGAAACTAAAAAGTCCATCATATCTAGAATGGTCCATCCTATCAAAAGAAACTAAAAGAAACTATCCTATCTAGAATGGTCCATCCTATCAAAAAGAAACTAAAAAGTCCATCATATCTAGAATGGTCCATCCTATCAAAAGAAACTAAATCTAGAATGGTCCATCCTATCCTATCTATCAAAAGAAACTAAAAAGTCCATCCTATCTAAAAGAAACTAAAAAGTCCATCCTATCTAAAAGAAACTATCCTATCTAGAATGGTCCATCCTATCCTATCTATCAAAAGAAACTAAAAAGTCCATCCTATCCTATCTATCAAAAGAAACTAAATGGTCCATCCTATCCTATCTATCAAAAAGAAACTAAAAAGTCCATCCTATCTAGAATGGTCCATCCTATCAAAAGAAACTAAAAGAAACTATCCTATCTAGAATGGTCCATCCTATCAAAAAGAAACTAAAAAGTCCATCATATCTAGAATGGTCCATCCTATCAAAAGAAACTAAACTAGAATGGTCCATCCTATCAAAAGAAACTAAAAAGTCCATCCTATCTAGAATGTCCATCCTATCAAAAGAAACTAAAAAGTCTTCGTGGAAGAAGATCACTCAAAACACCAATTGCAGATCTGATGATGATGCTCTCTTTACCCAGAGAAGGAAGTGGGAGCACAAAAAGATATCCCACATGGAATAATGTTTCTTTCCTGGAATAAATCTCCCAGCCACATGTTTCAAATAGTTTCATGAAAACCTCATTACAAAGAGAGAATAAATAGCTGGAAAATCTTCCGATCCAAATGATGTAGTGAATGATGAATGCAAACTAGTGAATTGGGAAAATTTCTAGTCTCCGCTCATGGGGATGAACATGGCTAGTATTCATGTCTTGAATATTATTCAAAAATGATGCATTCAATGATAATGCAAACTAGTGAATTCGGAAAATTTCTAGTCTCGGCTCATGGGGATGAACATGGCCAATATTCATGTCTTGAATATTATTCAAGATAATAAAGTATAGATATATCTGAAAAATTAAATGGTGTATCTCATGTTTTAACATATACAACTGTTTTGAAGGCTGCACCAACTAAAATTGATACTAGGCTATATTTGTTCGATAATATATTTATGAAAATCCATGACATTCAGAAATCTATTAAAAAACCAAGCAAAAACATTGTAGCCTCAAAAGACTTTGAGAAAAAGGGAATTACTGAAATTCCCTAGAAAAGCAAGGGACGCGAAAGGAATAAGTCACTACATATGTTGGATGCTAATAATCCCCGACCAGTTTGGGATTTTGGAGCATCCTAAGATGAAACTCAAAATAATTTTAATATATTCAAAATGAGGCTCCAGTAATGAAATTGGCCTAAAGATTTAAAATCACCAAACAAAGAAGCAAATCTCCAATTGTTTCAATTGCTTTAAATTTCTTTATCTTTTTTTTGTTTCAATTGTTTTAAATTTCTTTAGAGAGAGAGATTTTATTTATGTCCTACATTGAAATAATTTATTATTATTAACATTTTTATTATACACACTACAAGTAAGCATGTAAGGAATTACACATCTCTCTCATATTAGGATGTGGAAAGTACCCCATGAGGGACTAAGATTTCTTATTGTCATTTTCTTTATTGCACTTTCTACAACCCGAGGGAGATGCCTTTTGTGCTCAACATGTAGTTGACACATAACATTTAAAATATATATTAAAATTAAAAAATATTTCAATGTGAACCATAAATAAAATATTTTAATGTCCATTTTATATCAACTTTTTATCTATAGAGAGAGAAAAAAAATTGAATGTAGAAAACCATAGGTGTTTTCTATTTCCTAGTTTGAGAGACATAAAGTAATTGAAAGTGATTTCTACTTCCCACTATGAGGGAGATGTGTAATTCTTCCAATGCTTCATATGGAGTTGACACATGGCATATAGTAAAATATTAATAACAAAAAACGGCTAGTTACGCCCATATGTGTCCCCCTATTGACAATCACTATTTTAATTAAAAACCTTGATCTTGTGGCTAGATATTAAAGATTGCTAATATTAACTTCTTTGCATTTATTAATGTGTAAGTTTAACACTACTTAACTACTTAACTTGTTTACTATTTCACTTTTACTTAATAGGATTAAGAAATTAATATCGTCACTTATCAATTTCCACATAGCATATCATATTTTACAAATGTAAGAAATGTTACTTAACTCTTAATATTTACTTTTTCACTATGGCATTTTATTTGCAACTTCCATTAGATGGTCAATGCAGCAACACCTCTCTATGCATAAAATCCTACACTGTTCTTGGAGGCCTACGCATCTTTTGGACACGTACATGAAATGACCCATGATCACATCTAGTACTTTCATTTATTCTATTTGTATGTTGGTATTGAATCTTGATCTATAATTCGTTGGAAGTATGTTGCCATTTGGTGATGAGATAGTGATGTATAGAACTTCAGAAAAGCCACAATGTTTTGAATTTACAATAAAACGTTTTATCGTCAATTGGTTATGAATACAATGTTAGAGACTTTCAAGTTATATATGACCAACCCAACTACAACTACAATAGGGCAAGGAAATCAAGAGTGTTTTCAATTGAGACTTCATTTTGACATATAAAAAAAATAAAAATTTCAAGGACACTTATCTCACATCCTTTTAGTGAGACATTTCTATCCTAAATGTTAGCACATTTTTGCACCCAAAATAAAACCATGGAAAAACAATCACAAATAGATAACACCAAATGGCATAAATCGATAACATGAATGGTAGGATATCCATGTGCTAGATAAGACATTTAGGATATCCATGTACAGAAGGCTAACTAATCTATTTTCAAATTCATAGAGCAGACAAGGATTATCTAGAGATAACAATGTCTGTCTAGAAGCTCGCATGATGTACACTCAGCAACGGCACGTCATGTCTTATCGGAGAACATGGCTAACTATATTGGTTAATATTTACACACTTTAAAGAATTTAAAGTAATTATTGATATTTTTATATTAATAATTTAAAAAAATAAATATTTAATTTAAAGTACTTTAAATATCTTTATCCACTTATGAAATCCTCTTTCACATAACTCAACCATTTATTTTAGCTATTATTTAATTCATTGAAGATATAATTGTTTTTTACTATCAATTTGGTATTTGTAATAACTGACAATCTTATATGCTTCTATCTACCAAAATACATAGATCACTGTATTTATTAGAAAAACAGTGTAGATATTGAATCATTCTATTGACATACTTTCATATGTCCAGATACATAGTTTGTTGTATCCAGAATTCAGTCTTACAACATGACCTCTTTCATCTTACAAGTACACAAATTTTAGTCACAACCTAATAGCAGTATTATTGCCGACATACATAACTTGTTGTATTCCTTAAGAAACACAAACTTGATCATCTTACCCTGTTATAAAAAAATATGAGAGATTAAAAACTCACAAGAACACAAGCTCTTCAAAGCTTTCACAATCTGCACTCCAAATAAAAAAATAAAACAACTAACATTTTTCGTTGCAATCTGATCATCGCTTCGATCCTAGTGTGCTTCTCGAACCAGAGAACCACACACAAATCTGAATCATTTAAACTCCACGCAGCAAACCCAAGCGAAAACAAATCCAAAAAAATGAATGTGGACTCCATTGGTAACTTCACCTTGGCACGCACAGCAAGAGAAAATAGTTAAACAGTGATGCTTCTAACTGATCTTCGACAACGATTCTATGCTCAAGGAAAGGATTTTGGATAACAACGATTTTATGCTTTAGGAATTGCTATTGTTCTCACGATTCTATGCCAGATCTTTGCGTTGGATGGCACAGTACAACTCCCTGTCAAAAACATTGATACTGTTAACACGACAACTTCTGAGACAATGATTTAAGTCCTCACGTGGGTTTCAATTCAAGACTCCAATCTGCAAGTTAAGCAGCAAACAAATAGGGCAATAGGAACACATAATAAATAGTAATTCACAACAAACAATTATTCTCCTCCCTATTTCTATAACAAATTTATCCCATATTTTGTTTTTTCATTTTCTTGGGCTCTCCAAAGGAAAGAATTAATCTCAGATAGCTCTAATATCAACTTAGAAAATCATTGTACACACAAAATTTATTCTATTTATCTTTGATTATTCAATCAAGCACATATTTATACATGGAGTTTTACGTCAACTACACAATAAATCCAGAAATTAATATCTCAACAGCACACATAAATAAGATGTAATAATTGGAGAAAATCTCTTACAACCAACTAAATTTAAGAAACTCCTCAATAATAAAATCTCACACTAAACACAAAACAATAAAAAGTTAATTACTCCAACACCAAATTCCTGAGTGATGTAAACTAACTAAACAAGCAATCCCTTCGTCACACTCTCATTGAAAATCTGGTCGATGCTACATTTGAAGGAGAAACCACTATCCACCAATTTCTCCGACGAAATGTTTACTTTTGGGATCGGTGGCACATTCTCAAACCTGTAAAAACATTCCATTACTCGTCATATATAGATGCACAACCATACTAATATAGAAATGCTATACTCTACTGATAGTGATACTCACTGGGTTGTCACATTGTATTGCGGATAGCGTTTGGATAAGTAGTCTGCCAGCTGTGGGACAGAGGTGTTGATGGGGCTGCAGATGTGGAGGCCGTGTGCAGAGGGGTTCTCCATCAAGAAAATATGTGCGCTGCAGACGTCGTCCACGTGAACCAATCGAACGGCGTCGTATGTCATCTGTATACCCTTCAAAGTTTCTATGCCTTGTTGGTTGCCGGTGAGGAGGGAAAGGGTTAACTCAACGGATAAGGGGACCTTGGGGGTGATGGCAGGTCCCCCCACCATCACAGGGTTGATGGTCACCACATCCAGCCCTGGATCTTCTTTTCCGTATTGCAGCGCAACTTGTTCTGCAAGCATCTTGTCAACCGCATATGTCCGCCCAATTAGGCATTAAAAACTGTCACAGACTTCATTTTTTCAACTGCATATGTCTGCACAATTAAGCATTAAAAACTGTCACAGATTTCATTTTTGTCAGTAACACAACAATAACTGCGAAATCTCGTAACGTTTGCGAGTAGCAGCCACATCTCTTCTTAGAGATAAGCTACCAGCACCCTAGCTAGTTTATTTCCATTCTGTCTGTAAGCATATTTCAGTCATTTGTTATTAATGAAATGAAGTCTTATTTCCG
>SNQJ01S0002437.1:93366-114825 GCA_010110895.2 Picea sitchensis | reverse complement strand
AAGCATATTTCAGTCATTTGTTATTAATGAAATGAAGTCTTATTTCCGTTGCATCTCTGCGTTTATGTGTATTTATGTATTTCATTGTGTTCCTACATAAATCCGGATCAGTGACACCCTGTGATTTGGCCACGTGGCACCCTGTGGTTGGTTTCCTCTACCTAGTCACTGCTAACATAAGCTGTCGATTGTTACAATGAATGTGTTATACAGTAGGCTACGTGGCGACCTCTGGGTGGTGCCTCCTAGGAGTGCCACATGTCACTTTCCCATTGGTCCATTTGGCAATCTAAAAATGCCAAATCGACATGCCACATGGCAGCCTCTCATGTTGCCATGTCGACATGTTGACATCAGCATGATGTCATGTTGACACCATCTATATGGATGTTGAGTCACCCTGTTGACTTTGACTAGGTTGACCTAAACTTTGACTGGCCAAGTCTTTGTCATCTAGACTCCATTGAGGTGTTGTTTGCGTTGTTTAAAATATATCGACGAGCTCTTCGACTTGGTGTCGTTTTCGCTGAGATTCAAGGACTTTGAATTTTTGGCCTTTTAGATCCTCCTGGATCATATCTTCAGTTAAACCATCACCAACTGGCTATAGACCAAGGAAGTTCCTCCCAACCATAGACATTTTTTTTTCAATTCTCATCAACAGGTCACCCCCAAGCGAGGGATATGAATTCACAAGGACGGTCATAGGCCAAATATAAAACACACAATTGTTGGCTAACTAGCTCTTAGTTCTTCCCAACCACTCAACAATCCTAATTTCCATCTCTCTTTTCCCTTCATCCTGCACAACCCAAATAAATGAACCCCTTTCTCTGCCATGCAGTCCCTCAGGCTGTTCCATTTCTCTCGAGAGCTCCATTGCTACTAGTTAGGAAATCTCCATGCTGAAAAACTCCAAGGATTATCAGTTGTGAATAGTTGATTTAGAACTTCCATCAACCTCATGCACACAACATCCATTCCCTCCTAGAATGATCCAAAATTACTCACCACCATCTAACAATGGAGCTCCTCCTCCAACCATTCGTTTCCATGCTCAGACCAAGAGCACACCAATTAACAAGAGTGAATGAAGAAGAATCTCAAGGCAAGAGTATAAGAGTGGATGGAGAAGACCCAAAAAACAACCCATAAGGGATGTTTATATAATTACATGAAATCAAGAACCACATGGCCTTCCCCCAAGAAGCTCATGTAACCACTTTTATCATTTAAAACCAATATGGGTAAATAAAATATAATAAAAAGACTTAGCCCCTTAAGCCCCTTCTCTCATAGAATCATAGCCCTTTATATCTTTTTTCCTTATCCGTCCTGCAACCAATGATATATATATATATATATATATATTACATTTCTAAACATTCCGACCCCTTTCTAACTTTACTAGCTCACCAACCTAAGTCACATTTACATAATACATCCCAGTTCATAGGGATCAAAACTAGGGGTGTTGCATCCCCCTCCCCTTATTTTGGCATTGTCCTCAGTGCACAACACCATACCAATGCTATTAACGTTACAGATCTAGGCTCTCTGGCCTTTACTATGCAGAGGCATTCCAACCAACACTTATATACATAGGCACTCCATCCTAGAAAGAAACATGCATACATAGGCACTCTGACCCAAAACATGCATAAAAAGTTTACAATTTACATTTTTGGCAATAGTCCCAACCATCAAGCTCTCATTCCCCATCATCTTGCACAACCCAAGGAAGTGTACCCCCTTCTCTGCTTTGCAGTCCTTCAGGCTGTACCACTTCTCTTTAGAGATTCAATGCATTCGGCCATAAGTTTTTCAGAGTTGCGGATCGAAGAAATCCAGCTACAACAAGTCCACTGAAATTTCTTCATTCCATGCCCTTGTAATTGAGCTTGATTTCCTTCCGACGCTCTTCTTCATCTCATCTGTATTACACACATACAGTAATCATAAGATATCATCATAACAAATTTCAATCAAAAATGTCAACTATGTTTTATATAGGAAAAGATGATTTCCAAGCATGAGCTTCCTGCTCATAATTCGTTTGGCTCTCGCAATAGTAGAAATCCATATTTATTATGTCTTACAATAGTGCTATAATTGAGACCATTCTTCCTACAATTTTCTCAACCTTCAATGAGCCAAACCAATGGTTAACATATCATAACAATTTTTAATCTCCCAAATCTATTTTATATAGGAAAATAAAATTCCCCTTGTATGTCATATGCATATCGAAGAATGTACATATGCACAAATGCACATCCATATGCACTAAGCATTCATTGTCAACATGCCTACTAATGCATATGCATTCTAACTTCATTGTATGCATCATGCACTCTAGTGCATTTGTGTTTCAATTCACTTATTGATTATTTATTTATTTATGTTGTAGGTGGTTTTCCTTGAATTTTTTCAGATCCTTGCTTCCTTGTGTGCTCCCATTTTTCTCATCTTCCCTATTGTTCCCTGGTATGAGCAATTTCCAGCCAACTTCCACTTGGCCATTCTGCAATCCAACCAATGTGTTCTATTTGCAACAACTTCTCTTAGGCATTCTTATCCAAACTTTACATTTATGAAACATTCCAACACCTTGGAATGAGGTAGCTCACAACATTCCATTAATCTACTACCACATCATCCTTGAATAAACTTACCCATACTCATTCTACATCCCTACTATTACTTCTAGGTGTCCATTGGATTACTTCATCACCAACTAGCTGTAGATCAAGGAAGTTCCTCCCAACCATAGACATTGTTGATCCAATTCTCAACATCAGGTCATCCTCGAACCATTGCTATGAATCCACAAGGATGATCTTAAGACAAATCTAAAACACACAAGAGTGGGCTAACTAACTCTCAGGTTTTCCCAACCACACAACAATGGTAATTTTCATCTTTCTTTCATCTTCAGCGTCCACAACCCAAATAAATGAATCCCTTTCTTTGCCATGCAGTCCCTTAGACTGTTCCATTTCTCTCCAAGGCTCAAGTGCTACTAGTCAGGAAATCTCCATGCTGAAAAAATCCAAGGATTATCAATTGTGAATAGTTCATTCAGAACTGCCATCAACCTTATGCAAACAAGCATCCATTCCCTCATGGAATGATAAAAAATTCCTCACAACCATCTAACAATGACACTCCTCCTCCAACCATTTGTTTCCATGCTCAAACCATGAGAACATGAATTAACAAGTGTGAATGAAGAAGAATCCCAAGGAAATAGTGTAAGAGTGAATGGAGAAGACCCCCAAAACAACCCACAAGGGATGCTTATATAATTACATGAAATTAAGAACCACTTGACCTTCCCCCCAAGAAGCTCATGTAACCACTTTTCTCAATTAAAACCAATATGGATAAATAAAATATAATAAAGAGACTTAGCCCCTTAATTCCCCTCTCTCATGGAATCATAGCCCCCTATCTCTTTTGTGCTTGTTCATCCTGCAGCGATTCATTTTATTAAAATATATGGACGTATTATATTTCTAGACACTCCAACCCCTTTCCAACTTTACTAGCTCACCAACCTAAGTCACATTTAGATAATACATCATAGTTCATAGGAATCAAAACTAGGGGTGTTACAATTTTTCTAAGTTAATGTGTCATTACCATCTAATCATTTTTTGAATTATTAGACATTCAATCATTGAATCCATGTATGAGGTTACGTGAGGGAGTCAACTGACCTAGTTATGACATCATGGGATGAGTACACGCAAGCATGGGGGAAGTGTGAGAGTCAAGCAATCATTTTGGGGAAAAGTGAGAGTCAAGCAAGCATGGAGGAAGATGAAAAGGAAATTCGAGTAGGAGAGAGGACAATTTTTTACAATGATAATTTTTGGACAACAAGGGAGAGATGGGTGCTGGAAAAGAACACTAGCCCTACTATGCTTGAGAAAAATGATGAGAGGGAATATTTTTATGCTGAAAATGTAGGATTTGTGCCTATAAGTGAGTTTCCTGTTGAGGAAACTGTTCAAAATCCTTGAGAAGGCTACTGCGAGAAATCTTAGAACAACTGAGAATTCATGGAATCCCCAGATAAGATATTTCTTGGACGAATTTGCACTAGAGCCATGGAGGGAAGTGGGATAGCTTGAGGCATTGCGTGACAGAGAAGGGGATTCTATTCCTTGGGTTGTGCAAATTGATGGGAAAGAGAGACAGTGGATTGGAATTGCTATTGGAGTTAGAAATATGGGTATTGGGATATGTGAGGACAATGGCTAGCCATGAGAGTCAAACCTCCTTGTATATTCATAATCCCAAAATGGGGGTGGCCTACCCTTGAGAGAAATGGAACAATAAATTCTATGGTTGGGAGGAATTTCCTTCGTAATATATATGTGGTAAAACCCTCAAAAGGAAAACATCCATGGAACAATGACCAACACTCAATTATTTCTTTTTAAAATTCTTGTTCTTGTATAATGAGGAACTATATCATTTATATATAGAGAAAGTGCTCAAACATGCAAATTGGGCTTTTATTTATTTGTTAGACCTATTTAATTATTTCAAAGTGCCCAAATTAATTAACTATTGGGACACATAATTATTCACCAACATCTCCTAGTAAGATTGACTTGTGCACATAATTATTCACCAATATTTTCGAGTAAAATTGACTTGACTTGGAGTTGAGGGGAAACAATGAGCTATCCCCTTGTAAATACAACTTAGTTCATTGATAGCAAGAATTGAGGGTTAAAGATCTTGACTTTAGTTTTTTTGTCTTCATGAAAATATATGCAACCTAATCCCATGAAAGAAAAAATAGTATGTAGTGCATATGAATCTCAATGTGTTTGGGACACTGAGAGGCGGCCTAAATTGCAAGTCAGGGACACTCAGAGGCGGCCTAAATTGCAAGTCAAGGAAGGTGTTACCATTTGTAATGCATATGAAACTCAATGTGTTTGGTACGATGAGAGGCAAGGAAGGTGCTACCATATGTAGTGCATATGAAACTCAATGTGTTTGGTACACTGAGAGGCAGCCTGTAGCTCAATGTGTTTGGTACACTGAGAGGCAGCCTGTAGCAGGATGACTCTTGCAACGATTGTTGTGTCAAAGTTTTATGAGCTAAGCGATTATTCAGAGACGGTTAGGCACGGTACTGTTCAGTAGCAAAACCATAAAGATTGAACAAAACTACAGTGCCCCTGAAATCTCCTGTCAAAGTTCTATGATCTAAGCGACTCAGAGACGGTTAAACTACAGTGCCCCTGAAATCTCCTGTCAAAGTTCTATGATCTAAGCGACTCAGAGACGGTTAGGCACGGAAGCCATAAAGATTGAACAAAACTATAGTGCCCCTGAAATGTCTATATTCCTCTTTCCTCGTGATCAAAGTCGACTTTTAACGAGATGAACCACTCTTCGTTAAAGGCCTTCGAAAAAAAAACTGGCACTTATAGCTAGATCGACCAAATAAAGACCTATATGCCTACTGCTCCGTTTAGAATCTATATTAATATTTTACCTGCTCATTGTTCCAGGTTTCTTCTGAGGGTTCATATCAGGGTTTGTTCACTGTAACATTCTTGAAGATTCGAACTATCCAGATTTCAAAATCCAAGTATGTTAATATTTTTAGAAAATCTGTAAATGGATTTGGCAAAAATTTTGGAACATGAACAAAGTTTTATGATGATTCAGAATCTACGTCTAATGCAACAACGATTCTAAATCTAACTAAATAATCAATTACAGAAATTCTGACTTTCTATATTACCAAACCCTCTTAAATGAAAAAAAAATTTACTACAAAATTAAACTGCTCCACAATTACACCAAATGGACTCCTGAAATGCCACATGAACTTAAAGGCGCATATATTAAAAGCCCAAAATGTTTGGCGTGTATGTAGTTGTCATTAAAACTCATCACTCCGAATCACTCCTTTTGTAATTGCCACTAAGAGACTCAACAATCTCGCAGCATCTATAAGTAAAAAAAATATATGTTTGAGAATGTACTGAACAATTCACTCATTTCACATTCATATTGATTCCCCCTTAGTCAAGCAATCCCTTCGTCTTCAAGTATTCCACACCCTCATCCATGATCAATCCCTTCGTCTTCAAGTATTCCACACCCTCATTCAAGAAACCTTTCAGTTTCTTGGCCCTCCGTGCTCGTGACTCCAAGAACAACAAAGCACATATGCTCTAAGAGGACTATCACAAGAATTATATTTTCCAAGAATTTTTCCAACCTTTCAACATTCCCAAACCTGTCAATGCTCTCTTTCCTCACCACTTCTCCTCCCTATTTATCAAGTTTCCATACACCCTCCCCCAAGTCTCCTCAACCACCCTCATTATTATCCATCAACCTCCCTTATCTAGATTTTTGGGAAAATATTAAAAGTCATACTCATATTGGAGAAAACATCCTTGAGGATTCTTAGTTAATTTCAAGATTATGGGGACTCCTTTCCATAAGAACGATATCATCAACATAAARAAGAAGATTGATGACTATACTAGTGAGAGTAGGGCCGACACAACCTTGTTTTTCCAAACAATCTTCTAACTTGTCAATGTATATGGCAAAAATGGTAGGGGACAAGGGACAACTTTGTTTGACTCCAATATTGCAGTTAATCACTTTTGACCAGCTCTCAGTGTTTTTAAACTTAGAAATAACGTTCTCATACATCCTTATTTCACCAGCCCTCAACTCGAGAGACACTTTTATCTCTACTAACCTATTCCAAAGGTTTTTCCTAGGAACCATGTCAAAAGATTGGTTTTAGTATTAAAGAACTCCTCTGAAATAATCCTAAACGTAACAAGATGGTCCATAGTTGAATGATATCTCCTAAAACTTGCCTGGCCTTTAGCTCTTTTACCATGACTTTCTAGCCAAATGCTAATCTTCTTTTCCAAAATAATTCCATAAAACTTTGCTAAAATTGGGCTAATCATAATGGTCCTATAATTAGATGGAATGTTTCTATCCCATTTTTAAAAATAGGAACAATGAGGCTTTGCGTACAGGGTTTAGGCAAACTCTACTTGATTGCTAAATTGAAGAGCTTGTGTATGTGAGGGATAAGGATAGGCCCTCTGATTTTAAAAATTTCAGCTTGGTAGCCTTCAATGTCCTTAGCTTTTCCATTTGCAAGCCACTTAACCTGAAACTCTATGTCATCTAAAGAAAACACTGCATCCTCTGTAGGGACAATAGGAATGGTGTCCATGGAATTAGGGAACTCGTAAAGACTTTTAAGGTAGGAATTCCAGTCCCTTAAGGGAATCATATTAATTTCTTTAGTATTACGGTTTAGAATTTGGATCTAGAACTTCTTAGGATCCATCGTAGATAGTTGTGAAAGCTGCTCTTGCCTTTTATTGATGTGATATCTTTTTTTTTTCCTTTTAATTAGGGATTTGTACATATTTATCTTATTGAGTTTTAAGGACTCATTAGAAACATCCCTAATGGATTTCCTAGCAATTTTGCATTCTTTGGCATACCAAGGGTTGGTTGTTACTAAACTATCAATACAATTAAACATTAATAAAGTATTAATACACTAGTAAAATAATACATTAATAAAGTAGTAATACATTACTAAAATATTAATACATTATTACATTAATGTAATCTATTAATTAATTAATAAATTTATACAATATTAATTAATATACTGATAAAGTATCAATACCCTAACAAAGTAATACATCAATAATACATTATCACAATAATAATAAAAACATGCATTTAATACATTAAATGCATTAATAAATACATTACTAAAGTATTGATACATTAAAACATTAATAAAGTAGTAATATATTGACCTTAATGATATTAGTAATACATTATTAAAGTATCAATACATTAATGTATAATGCAGCACATTAAATTATTAATACATTAATAATACATTATTAATAATACTTTTGAGATCATTGGCACATCATCAAACCTTATACAATCATTATATTTAAATACATAACCATCCTAATATAGAAATGCTATACTATACTCACTAAGTAGTTGTTGGAATTCAATAATTATTTCATTGGCCGCTAGATTTACGAAGGGTCACCACCACCATGAATTTGTGACCGCTAAAATTTCAAAAAGTTACCACCGCCACACCATTTCATCTGATTGATTGGAGTGGCAAAGGGGCACTACCGTCAAAGGATTGATCCATGAAATGCTCAAGGACTAACACCATCATACTCAAATTAATTTTTAATTAATAGTTTTTTGTCTCGTTATGTAACTAATTAAGATTTGAAGGGTCAATCTCATGTGTGTGTGTGTGTGTGTGTGTGATTAAAGAGTTAATATAGAGCTATTTTTTAGAGTGTTAAAAGTGTATTTATGCTCAGTTTATGTTTGAATTTTAGTTTGTAAACTCATATTAACTGTTCAATTTTTAATATTGTTCCAAAGTGCTATGTTTTTAATGATCTTGCTGTAGCAGATTTTTTTAATTTTATTAGAATATTTTTTGTTGTAGCTATCTTGCAGAGTAGATTTCTATGTTATTCTTTTGCAGGGAGAGAGATTTATGAAGCTATTATTGGGTTTTAGTTAGTTGTTGTTACTTCTCTGTATTTATGTAACAATCTTTGTTTTGTTGTTACTTCTCTATATTTATGTAACAATATATGTTTTGTTGTTACTCCTGTAATACATCCCTGCAACCTTCAGTGTGGTATCAAAGTGAGTAATATTTCTTGTTCTTCGCTATAACTGAGTACAATGATTTGAAATATGATATTAAATGGCTACAAAGAATAGTTTGGCTTAGCCATCGATTCTTATTTTGGCTGAAAGGGATTATGATTATTGGTTTATCAGAATGAGAACACTTCCGCGTTCTTAAGATCTTTGAGAGTTTTTTACTGTTGGTTATCCAGAGCCTGCTGACCAAGTAGCATAAATGACTCTGACAAATTCTAAGTGAACTTTGTTGAAGGAGAACAGAAAGAAATACATCAAAGCCCTCGGTCTTATTCTGCAAGGCCTAAATGAAATCATATTTTTGAAGGTGTCAAGTGAAGTGTTTTCAAAGCAAGCTTGGGGCACTCTTGAAAATAGCTATCAAGGTGTATCCAAGGTGAAGAATGTCAAGGTTCAGAATTTGAGAAGAGACTTTGAGAATCTAAAAATGAAGGACAACAAGTCAGTTGATAGTTTCATGACTCAAGTCATGAATGTTGTATATCAGTTAAGGAAGTATGGAGATGACCTCTCAGACAAGAGATTGATTGAGAAAGTTCTTACATCTTTGCCAAATAAATTTGAATCCATAGTTGTACCTAGAAAATAATTTAAATATATTAGTCAAATGCATATTGATGAATTAACTAGTTCTTTGATTGCTCATGAATCCAAGATTTCTAGATATGATGATAATCCATTAGAGAATGCCTTCAAATCCGAGTTGCATGTTACTAGAGGAAGAGACAGAGGAAGGTCTAGTAGCAAAGGAAGAGGAGGTTGAACTATTGATCATAGAGACAACATAAATGATTTAGAATCTGAGGACAAAACTCAATAGAATGCTCCTAGCTTAAGGGGGAGTAGCACCAGATCCTGGTAGCAAGGAAATCATAGGTATGAAAAATCTATGGTACAATGTTATTACTGCAAGAAATTTGGTGATTATGATAACACGTGTTGTAAGAAGCAAGAAAATGCTAGAAATTAGCCTGCACAGTTTACAAAGGAGTCTAAAGATGACCAAAAATATGTGTTTCTGACTTGTAATGTCACCTAGGAAAGTTCAAAGGATGATTGGTTTTTGGACAATGGATGTAGAAATCACATGACTGGAAATACAGATTTGTTTTCCGGTTTAGACACCAGTATTCAGTTTGAGGTAAATTTGGGTAATGACAGTAAGGTAAGATTTAATGGTAAATGTGTGATTGTTGTTTATACTAAGAATGATGAAAGAAGGAAAACATATGATGTTTACTATGTACCTAGTTTGAAATGAAATCTGTTAAGTGTTGGAAATCTAATGGAAAAAAAGTACAAAGTGTTCTTCAAGAACAAGGTGTGTACAATTTATGATAAGTATCCAAGTAAGCAGTTGATTTCCAGGGTAGAGATGACAAAGAATAAAATGTTTCCACTTATTATGAGAAATGATCTGACTGACTCTTTGAAAGCTTATAAATATAAGAGTTTAGATGAGTCATGGTTATGGCATTTGAGGTATGTACATTTACATTTTGGTGGTGTAGAATTGCTACAGAAGAAGAATATGGTGAAAGGGTTGTCCAATATTCAACAACTAATGATCTCATGTGAGAGCTACATTCTTGCAAAGCATCAAATGGAGAAATTTATTTATGGAGTTTCGTACAGGGAAAAAACTCCATTGGAGCTTACACACATACTTGTGTGGACTGATGCAAACACCTTCTATGACTTGTAATGTTTATTTTATGACATTTATTGATGATTCTAGTAGAAAAAATTGGGTTTATTTGTTGAAGAATAAGTTTGAATCTTTTGATATATTTAAGAATTTTAAAGCCACAGTTGATAAACAAAGTGGTAAATATTTTAAATTCTTGAGATCAGACATAGGAGGTGAGTATATACTAACTGATTTCATGGAATTTTGTTAGTCTCATGGAATCAAAAGACAATTTACTACTCGTTATACTCCACATCAGAATGGAGTAGATGAAAGGAAGAATTGAACCATTATGAATATGGCTCGAAGTATGTTGAAGGAGAAGCATCTTCCGAATGAATATGGGTAGTTGCAGTTATTTGTTCTGTGTATATTTTGAACAGGTGTGTAACTAAAAATGTGAACAACCAAGCTCCCCATGAATCTTGGAATGGTAAGTGTAGCAGTGTATCCCATTTGAGGATTTTCGGGTGTTTGGATTTTGCACATGTACCTGAAGAGATGAGGAGAGAGTTGGATGACATAAGTGAGAAATTTATTTCTTGGATACAATGAAGAGTCTAAGGCATATAGACTCTATGATCACGTCACTAATAAGTATGTTATCAATAGAGATGTTGAGTTCAGGGAAGAAGAGGCTTGGATGGTAGCATTGATAACACTGTTATAGAGGGAGCTGAATTTTCCCATGGAGATGATGTTGGTGATTACCAAGCCGTACAAGGTGGAAAATTGATTCCAAAGTCACATACACTTGTAGAAATAACTCCTTTAAGACAATCACCAAGAGTTAGCCAATGACAAATAAGAAAACCCAGAAAATCAAGAATGTGGTAGACCATCAAGATATGGTGGACATCAAGAAACATGATCATAGGTAAGTGTTGAATAAAATCCTACGTTAGCTTCATTAAGAAAAAACATTAGAGGTCAGAAAATTATAAGTTTAAGAGTATTGTATGAACAAAATGATGAAGTAATTTGAGTTTCAAATTTTGCATTAATTGAATATGATCATGTAAATTTTGACGAGGATGTTAAATAAAACATTTGGATAGAATCTATGGATGAGGAAATCGATGCTATAGAAAGAAATAACACTTGGGACTTTGTAGATTTTCTTGAAGATAAAAATTGTATAGGTGTTAAATGGATTTACAAGACCAAGTTGAATGTCGAAGGTGAAGTTGAGAAGCACAAGGCAAGGCTTGCATCTCAAGGGTTTAGTCAACAAATCGATATTGATTATAATAAAACTTTTGCACCTCTAGCCAGGATTGATACAGTGAGAATGGTATTAGCCATTGCTGCTCAGAATAAATGGAGCATGTATCAGATGGATGTTAAGTCAACATTTTTAAATGAATTTCTTGAAGAAGAGGTTTATGTGAAACAACCTCCAAGATACAGACTGTTCTTCAAGAACAAGGTGTGTACAATTTATGATAAGTATCCAAGTAAGTAATTGATTTCTAGGGTAGAGATGACAAAGAATAAAATGTTTCCACTTATTATGAGAAATGATTTGACTGACTCTTTGAATGCTTATAAATATAAGAGTTTAGATGAGTCATGGTTATGGCATTTGAGGTATGTACATTTACATTTTGGTGGTATAGAATTGATACAGTAGAATAATATGGTGAAAGGGTTGTCCAATATTCAGCAACCAATGATCTCATGTGAGAGATACATTCTTGCAAAGCATCAGATGGAGAAATTTATTTCTGGAGTTCCGTACAAGGAAAAAACTCCATTGGAGCTTATACACACATACTTGTGTGGACTGATGCAAACACCTTCTATGACTTGTAATGTTTATTTTATGACATTTATTGATGATTTTAGTAGAAAAAAATGGGTTTATTTGTTGAAGAATAAGTTTGAATCTTTTGATATATTTAAGAATTTTAAAGCCATAGTTGATAAACAAAGTGGTAAATATTTTAAATTCCTGAGATCAGACATAGGAGGTGAGTATATACTAACTGATTTCATGGAATTTTGTTAGTCTCATGGAATCAAAAGACAATTTACTACTCGTTATACTCCACATCAGAATGGAGTAGGTGAAAGGAAGAATTGAACCATTATGAATATGGCTCGAAGTATGTTGAAGGAGAAGCATCTTCCGAATGAATATTGGGTAGTTGCAGTTATTTTTTCTGTGTATATTCTGAACATGCGTCTAACTAAAAGTGTGAAGAACCAAGCTCCCCATGAATCTTGGAATGGTAAGTGTAGCAGTGTATCCCATTTAAGGATTTTCAGGTGTGTGGATTTTTCACATGTACCCGAAGAGACGAAGAGAAAGTTGGATGACAGAAGTGAGAAATATCTTTCCTGGATACAATGAAGAGTCTAAGGCATATAGAATCTATGATCCCGTCACTAATAAGTATGTTATCAATAGAGATGTTGAGTTCAGGGAAGAAGAGGCTTGGATGGTAGCATTGATAACACTGTTATAGAGGGAGCTGAATTTTCCCATGGAGATGATGTTGGTGATGACCAGGTTGTACAAGGTGGAAAATTGATTCCAAAGTCACATACACTTGTAGAAATAACTCCTTTAAGACAATCACCAAGAGTTAGCCAATGACAAATAAGAAAACCCAGAAAATCAAGAATGTGGCAGACTATCAGGATATGGTGGACATCAAGAAAAATGATCATAGGTAAGTGTTGAATAAAATCCTTCTTTAGCATCATTAAGAAAAAAAATTAGAGGTCAAAAAATTATAAGTTTAAGAGTATTGTATGAACAAAATGATGAAGTAATTTGAGTTTCAAATTTTGCATTGATTGAATATGATCATGTAAATTTTGACGAGGATGTTAAATAAAACATTTGGATAGAATCCATGGATGAGGAAATCGATGCTATAGAAAGAAATAACACTTGGGACTTTGTAGATTTTCTTGAAGATAAAAATTGTATAGGTGTTAAATGGATTTACAAGACCAAGTTGAATGTCGAAGGTGAAGTTGAGAAGCACAAGGCAAGGCTTGCATCTCAAGGGTTTAGTCAACAAATCGATATTGATTATAATGAAACTTTTGCACCTCTAGCCAGGCTTGATACAGTGAGAATGGTATTAGCCATTGCTACTCAGAATAAATGGAGCATGTATCAGATGGATGTTAAGTCAACATTTTTAAATGAATTTCTTGAAGAAGAGGTTTATGTGAAACAACCTCTAGGATATGAGATTGATGGTCATCCAGATAAGGTCTACAAGTTAAAGAAAGAATTGTATGGATTGAAACAGGCACCCAGAGTATGGTACAATAGGATTGATGGTTACTTAAACAATGAAGGATTCACCATAAGTCCAAGTGAGACAATTGTGTATGCAAAGGTAAATCAGGAAGGTAAAATATTGATAGTTTGCTTGTATGTTGATGAGTTAATTTTCACTAGAGATCTTTCAATAGATGAGTTTAAAACAACCATGAAAAAATAATTTGAAATGACTGATCTAGGACTGATGAATTATTTTCTTGGTATTGAAATAACTCAATCTAAAAATGACATTTTTATTTGTCAATTTAAGTATGCAAATTATATATTGAGAAGATTTAGGATGGTGAATTGTAAGCCAAATGTAACACCAATTGCAACTGGTACAAAACTCGGTAAGGAGGATGAAGGGTCAAATGTTGATCTAACTTTGTATAAGAGACTAGTTGGCAGTCTCATGTATTTGACAACAACAGGGCTTGATATAATGTTTGTTGTAAGTTTGATTTCCAGTTTTATGGAATCTTTGAAGAGCACTCATTGGCAAGATGGAAAAAGAATATTGAGATATGTCGTTGTGTTGACGGGCGAAAATGACCGTCCGTCAACTGGCAGAGTGGAACCGGTCCGGGGTTGTCTAAATAACCCAAGCCGTTTGGAATGGACCACCCTGACGAGTTTAACGGTTCTGTTGGCCGCTCTAAGGTCTTCAATGAAAACCAAAGAGAGAATTGATTTGAGCTAAACAATCTAACTAAACTAATAAACAAATCAAACTATAACTAAATACAAGAAACTAACTAAAAGAAAGGAAACTAGAAACTAATAAAACAAAGAAAAGGAACTAATATACTAATCTAACAAAACAAMCTACTAAATAAACTAAAACTAARTACACTTACTCTAAMTATTATATRKAAACTACTAATYACTCWTGTAATAACTCAAATCAACTATCTAAYTADYARCTRYAAAATCACTTATTCACAAATATACATTATAAACAACCTACAGATTTGATTAAAACCTRCMAAACTCAAYTRTTCRCTGCCCTAAGACADCAAGGWATGTTTTTTKATTTTTTGTATTTTATGAAAGGGAAATTAACTACTGAAATTAAACAATCTAATATAATTTACTGAAATAAAACAATCTAATATAAATCTAATTACAATTATATCTAAATTAAACTACTTAAAGAAAACAGTAAACACTAAACTAGTTGACCTGGAAACGCTCCAAGTCTGCCCTGTGTATGATGACCTCTTAAGCTGGTTGGAGGAAGAAATTCACACCATTTAGTCCTTAAGCTTCTCGAAAACGATCAACTGCGCTGCTTCTTGAATTGTTATACAGGACAAACAAGACATAAAATAATATCATAACAATTTTCTGATTATAAACTCCTGCAATAAGGGAAACCTATTATGCAGAAAACTTATATGTAATAATTCAATTTATAAAGAAGACAAAGCTATCATTCACAAATTGAATCAATAATTGTTATGTCTTTTATCTATTTGGAAGAAACAAGATATGTATAACAGTAAAGAAATTATATCAATTGCATTTGATTTAGATAGCAAAGTAATACTAAACCATAAACAAGATGATATACAAAACCATGAACAAAGTGTTGATATATTGAAAAGCAAAAGCTATGACAAAACACCAATTCTGCTCCAGTTTGAATCAGAATTACATATCCTTGTTCTCCCACAACTGAGGATGATATCATTACAAAAACCATAGGTTTATATAGGTTTGTCACAAGGTAAAACATCCTTGTGAATAATAGCAAATTGTTTTACAAAATCTGGGCATAATCCCATAATCAACTAAACTAAGCAAATAAAATGCAAGTAGAATCTGTAGATCATCCCCTAACTGCTCATGATATCTATTGCCAATTCGAATTTGCCTGCAATAGAACACAAAGATCAAATTAGAAGGATGTTTTATTAAGAAAACAATAAAAAAAATGATTTTACAGACTTAGCTACAGAATCATCTGATTCTGTAGCTAGTCAATAATAGCAAACATGACTAGATATAATCAAATAAAATCAAATCCAAAACTAATTACTAATGATTCAATTATTCCTTAAATTAAATCAAATCAAAACGAATGCAAATCGGGACAGGGCAAGAATACTCTGTTTTTCCAATTGACATAAAATCAAATCAAATCTCAACGAGACTGTTTCATAAATGAAATCAAAGGTAGACCAAATCGTATGAGATACAAAATAATCATTATCGATTTGCATAAGGTTCATATCGTTTAATACATTGCCAATATAGAAAGCTGTCACGATTTCATGCATAACTGTATGCATAGAATCCAGCCATAGACTTCGTTCGCTGAGTTTCAACAGTTCACAGGTATAGTCGTAATTATCATTGACCAATTATAATCATAACAACAGATTGATATCATTCAATTAAAAGCACGATATGTAAATTGAATCCTTTGTAATCAGATGAAAATCAAACTCCATGAATATTAACTCAACAGTCTTCGTGTTTGATCACCACACAGTCAACAGACAGAAGCGCGATAAAATCGATAGAATTCATGAACTGGGCAATAATCAATACGAATCTCAACTGAGTTAATTATAGAAACCAAATCGAAACCTTGAACAAAATCCAATTCAAACAATAATGAGAATCGAATAAGTATCAGAACTGGTTGAGAGACAAAAATAGTTAACCCATTTATCGATCATATTTACTCATAACTAATTCAAATCATACCATTGATTGTATTCGAAAATTGAAATACTAACAACAGTCTATTTTTAAAACTATTAACAACTTGTCTCATTAACAGAGCATCTAACTAAATTTGGACAATCGTATCTTATTCGATGATCCATTAAATTAAAACCAAATCCAATCGAATTTAAACTATAACAAAAATGATTCATCAAAACCAAAATTATATACAGCGAAGCATGCTTATGTAACAGAGCAGGTGAAACATATACACAGAGTGTAATATAAATGAGCGAAAATTATACCATCGCAGATGCTGAGACTATGTCAATTTTGAATTGACAATGGCTGTAGCAGACTCGACATTTTTGAACAGGATTGAACCCGTAGTTCGTTGCTTCTTGTCGTTGGGTTGTTCTTTTGCATTCCGACCAGTGAGCTTTGCCACTTGGTTTTCCAAATTGTGAATTTTGGATTGCAATTTTGGGACATCCAGGTAGTATCTCTCCAACCATAACCCACACTGATCGCAAGGTGGAGCAACAGGTTGAGAAGTCGAGGGTTTCGACGATTCACCGAGGGTTTCACGAGGTGATTCAATACCAGGGAAGTCAGGGTTATCCCGTAGACAATGAGGTAAATTCTTGACAAAATCATAAGGAGGATTGCCACACAGGCCCTCTGAGTAAGGATACTCTTCGGCGAGAAAATGTTCAATGTCCGAGTCAGAGTCTTCGCTGACCACAATAGGCTCTGGTTTGGCAAGGGGGTTAGGTTTATTCCTCTCCATGCGAGAGATTAACCTTGCATTTTTCTTGCCTCTCGCATTAGCACCAGTCTTTGCTTTAGTATTTTTGGTTGTAGGCTTAGCAACTGCGGCATGTTTTGTCACAGCCATAGGCACACTCGTAGGTGACTCGGTTTTCGGTTTGGGTAGCAAAACGTTATAAGGAAGAGGGGGAACATGCTGCATTTTGGTTACCATGGGCTTATCGACCTGTAGAGGGTTAGACTCTTCAAAACCATTACGGCTGAGAAAACCATGCCAAGAATCACGACGTAACCCTAACTCGTAAACCAAAATCATTTTAATCAACCCCACATGGAAGAGGCTGGTATCGGCCTGGCTGCGTTTGTAACGCTTGGCCATCTTGAACAAACTTCTGTGTAGGTAATGGGGCATACTAAGTTCGAAACCCATAAAAACCATCAATAAACGAAGGTGAAACAGAAAGACAAACCCATACCTGCCCTCGCAAGTAACAAATTGCTTGATTACCATGAGGAGATCATGCCAGCGGGGTTTCAACATCCTTGCAGGCAAACCTCTGTCGCATGAGCTCACTGTGCGAGATTGGAACAGTAAAGTCCATAAAGAAACACTTAGGATGGATGGTGATCCACCAATACCTATGTGGGATGACTTCAAAACCCTCATTAAGTCCCAATTCTACCATATCGAGTATGTAACGGACCAGTGGATCTGGTGGCACTACTTTAGGAAGAGGTAGGGGTTGAGTGTATAGGAGTACCCCACTGAGTTTATAAATATGGACATCATGTTGGGTATCTTTCCCAAGATCCCATATGTACTCCTCAAGGATCTAGGGGGTTTACACATTCATATATGGAAGTAGATGATGCTCTTCAATCCAAGGACAATGGATGAGGCATGTGTACAGACACAATACCTGAAAAAGATAGGCCAAAAGAAGGGAAAACCAAGTGGTTCAAAGAAGAAAGAGCACCAAGAAGCTTCCAAGGAGGGGAAGAAGAATTGGAAAGGGGGGAAAGATAAGAAGACAAAACCACTACATATCAGTGCAAATATCCTAGAAACCATTTCAATCATTGCAACATTGATGGACACACCGAGGAAAAATGCTAGAAACTGCATCCAGAGATGAACCTAAAGAACCATAAGAAGGATAGAAAGAGAAAGAACCTTTTAGACATAGATTCAGGCAATCAGGTTGAAATTAGCTCAGATGTGGATGAAAATATTGTTTGCACATCTATGCAAAAGGAGGTGAAACTGAGTAGTCTTCATCACTAAAAAGATAAGGATATGACGAAGCTCTCCACATAAAGATTCAACAAGCTTGGATTGGAGGTTTATGATCATCCTATCCCCTATCCATTGGGTTGGGTAAACAAGGTTGCAAAGTTAAAGGTAACGAAATAATGTAATATTACATTTTATAGAAGTGTTGATTTTATAGATGAAGTGGAATTGCATGTAGTGCCCCTTGATGTATGTGGAGTAATGTTTGGAAGCCCTTACACGTATATGAGGGATGAAATATTCATGCGTAGATCCAACCAGCACCAACACATCAAGGATGGGAAGTCCTAATTTATCAACGTGCATAAAGCTAATTTAAATGTCTCACTGATAAGTGCCAACCAATAAAAGAAGTTGATTAGTCATAGTAAGCAATATGTTTTTCTTTTCTTAAGAGAAAATCAATTTGATGATGAGTTAATGAAAGTGAAGGCATGCCTAGAGGGGTGTACTAGAGAGTAGAAAAATCAGTTGGAGGATTTTCTATAGGAATACAGAGGAGTGTTAAAGGATCCTAAATGGATACCACCCAATGGGGATATGTAGCATGAAATAAAATTGTTTCTAGACTCCCTATTGTCAAATATTGGGATGTATAGATAGTCTGTTCTAGAATCCATGGTACAAGAGGATGCCACATCATACCTTATTACTCATGCATATGGTGCTAGCCATGTATACAATTTCAATAAGATTCTAGATGTTCCAAAACCCTATCACAATTTATGGTTGAGGAAGTCAAAAACCTACACCTTGATGGCTATTGGGATATGATAAATACCAGGCCACTAAGAGGATAATTGGTTCCATTCTTTTGCATTGTATTTTTTTCCATAACTGAGAAAAACATCTGAGAGTAGTATTTTATGAGCATAATAGAGGAGGAGAGATTCTATAGAATCCATACAAGCCACAAGTCAAAGGAAAATCCATAGAGAGTGCCTCTTTCTTTGTACTTGCATCATTTCTATACCAGAAAAAAGAGAGCAGAGAAACCTCACCTTCTAGTTAAGTTTTCTCCCGTATTGGATTTCCCAGGTTATATCTTGTGTTTATTTGCGGATGGTGTACTAGTGTTTTTTTGTTCTCTATTTTCTACATTTTTTTTTATTTCATGCATAAGAAAAAAATTAGTTACTAAATATTTTGGAGATCTAAAGGAAAAATAACCTTAATAGTAAATATTTTCAGTATTTTATTAGATCTATTGTGATGAATTGTTTCGGTGAAATATCCACGATAGTTTACAGATCAAACGAGGAGAGAGAGAAAGGGTGGGAGAAAGGTGGAAGAGATAGGGGGGGTAACAAGGGAGGGAGAGACAAAGGGGTATAGAGAGAGAGTGTTGATTAATTGGGTTGGTTGTCATTGATGTCAATCCTTGAAGAAAGTCTGGTAGCAAATTTTGGTAGCACAAAGGTTTGGGTAATGGACACAATTTTTCTTGATGTATAATGGTATGAGTTTTGATATATTTGCAAGTGAGACTATTCTAGATGGATAGTATATGTCATGCCATTTCTGGTGGTATGTGGAACGTCACATAACTCCTCATGATTTGAGAGTTGTGGCATTACGAAGTTGAAGGACCATCATATGATTGGCTTGAAATCCCAAAAGGTCAAAGAAGTCAAAGTTCTTGCAAAGAAGAAATTATTTAAATAATAAAGTGAAGGGACAAAGTCAAAGAGGATTATTTAAATAATAAAGTGAAGTGAAAAAGTCAAAGATGATTATTTAAATAATAAAGTGAAGTGACAAATTCAAAGAGGATTATTTAAATAATAAAGTGAAGTGACAAAATCAAAGATGATTATTTAAATAATAAAGTGAAGTGACAAAGTCAAGGAGGATTATTTAAATAATAAAGTAAATGAAGAACTTTCTGATTATGGAAAGTGGTTATAAGAAGGTTAACCCTAAAAATAGGAAAATGGGTTAAGTGGTCAAGTGGCTATTGAATACATGGATAAGTGGAAAATTAGGAAAAGTTGGACATAGGTGACTATGTGGACAAACTCGCCTAGAAGATGCTTCTAAGGAAGCTACTTAGAGAGTATAAATAAGAGGCAAGACTCTCTCATTTTAATCACACTTGAGAATATTGAATATCTACAGGTGATTGAGGTAACCAAAGGATATCTAAGTCGAATTTCAGAGGGAATGTGAAGTAAAGAAGGCCGAAATTCAAGGGAGGATCAATTCTTTTGATGATGCTTTCTAAAGTATGTTATTTACAGGTCATCTCACCATTTTGACAATAACTTTTTTTCTAGAATTATTCATACCGTGAAATTGGGAGGAAATTGAGAAAACATATCCAAGTAGCTGTGGTACAAATTTTAGTTTGTGGTTTGTTGTATTTTTGGAGTTACACTCCATGGAAAATAGGGTTCGTGGTTAGTCTTGAAACTAGTCTAAAATATGTGTTTCGGGTAAAAAGGTCATAACTTCTTCATAACAGATCCAAATTCAGTAAGACCAAATGTGTTGTTTAGAGTACAATATTTAGTATTCTATGTACAATTTTCAGATCTATACAACAAATATTCTGTGTGGGGCACGCTCTACAAGTTCACTCTCTAGAATAAGCCAGAATTCAACAAGGTATGTCATTTTTGCTATAAATCTTTTTCTGAGAGGTCCCAAGTAGTGACTCCTAGAGGAATTGCATAAAACAAACTGAATAACATTGTGTACTATTTTCATATCTTTATTCATTAGAGGTACATAGTTATGATTATTTTAAGTTAGAGTTGTTGACTAATCCAAAACTAGTCATGTGAGAATAAAGTAAAGTTTGATGAAAATGCTAGTCTCTTGTTGTTAAAGTTAAGGAAGGTTTGCAAGTATGTGATCATATACACCAGGTCTATTATAGAGTTACGAATCAAATTTGAATGATGAAATTGATGAGGGATTTTGGTTGAGGTACATGTTGGGTACATGGTTGAGACAGGTAGTTGATGAGTTGGCACATACATG